>JAQFVV010007220.1:15000-128598 GCA_028023455.1 Epiperipatus broadwayi | reverse complement strand
CCGGACCATACTCCCTGCGGAATTCTTTTCCTAATCTTGCACTGAGCATGAAGTGACCAAGATTCAACAGGTAAAGAAATGGATATCAATTTAGCCGATTGTCTGTACTCATGTGTATTGGTACTTCTAGCTAAATTGATAGAAAGAGTGGATTGACAGGACTCTTCCAGTTAAAAACACCCTTTAGTTGATATCTTATTTGAATGCCCGAATATTTAGAACAATGGCAAGTACACACCTTTGAAAAATCTATTTACAAAATAGACCTTTGCGCGCCACTTCTAGAAAAGAATCTAAAAAATGAATTTTTCACCCTCCTAGAAGGGTGTGCAATACCATATGTTCAGCGGAGCATAAGAATAAGATATAACACCCCGGTAGAGCGATATCCCTTTGTGGCTAGCTCAGTCACTCTACATCTAGGGTCTTCAAATGGGTAAGTTAAATGATTATTACAGGTACGTGGTTGATAAGAAAAAGAATACATTTTTATCAATATAAATAATCGAAAACGAAAAATGTTTAATATTATGATTAAATATTTATTTAATCCCAAATACCCACCACCGTGTCATACTAATGATGATATAATAACAAAAATACTAAATAATTAATTTTCCCAAACCATATATATTCGAAGCGTTGAAATAGATAAATACAATTTTAAATAAGAAAAATAATAATTCCCTAAAACTATTGACAATGTTTATAAGTAATGGAAGTGGTCTGAGCTCCTTTTACCCAAGTAGAAATAAATTTTACTTTGTGTGATTTGATATATATATTTCAGATTAGAGATCTTCGGTTATACAGGCATATACTTTTACTGATGACTTTAAAACCTTTTTATTGATAGCAAATATAATAATAAAAACTATACATATATTTGCACTATGAAATATTTCACTAATTTCATATTTTCAACAAGTCAATGGGTTGCATTGGCTCAGATACTATATCGTACTCACCATAAGGTACTGTATCTATTTCTCTTTTGCTATAGATAAATTTCTATACATGTATATACGTGCAGCATAATTATACACTTACTATTATTTTAAATATAAAGTTATTAGAGTACTTGCTTACAGGGAATCTATAATAGATCAATCCCTTCTTACACGCATCTTGAGGTGTAGCAGTGACAAAATATATATATATAACTTAAAAAAAAGATATACGGTTAAATACATTTTTTTAGATATTCAACATGAGATATCGTATTCACCGAATATTATAAGTGTATGTACGCATATATACGCATGTATATTTGTATATGACGAATTTCAGGAGTAACAAAGAGGAAAACGAATAGCAACAACAACAACAAAAAAATCTCATTGCAACCTTTGTTGAAAATACAAGAATTTGACATAGAAAAATTGACTCAAAAGATTTAAGTAAAAGCTTTAACATTTATGCCCGTAATAACCGTAATTCAATATACATATGCGAGAGATAACACTCTCTCTTTTTTTTTTAAAAGATTAATAATAATAATAATAAAAAAAATAATATTAATATATTTAATAGGAAATATCAAAGTTAATTATTTCAATATTAATAAAACATCTTAAAATAAACTTATGTCGGCGTCTTCATTCTTCTCCTCTGGGCTCTGAGTGGGCTTCAAGTCAACTGGCTGTGTGGTGAGGATTTCATCCATTTAGGCATAGGCAGGGCGGCTGGAACTGGCGTGGTCACATCTTGGCGGCTTGGGATAGAGAAAGGGCGGTGCACTGGCTGGTTGTCTACCCCATGGTCATTTTACTGGACTCTCTGGTAGATTGCTTCATATTTTCCTCTGTGTGTATATGATAATAATTTTTATCAAATGTTCATTTGCTAATTTGACTGGTTCATTAAATCTTTAAGAAATCATTAGTTCTTAAAAGAACTGTATAATGGATTTCTTAGAAAGTGTCAGCAGTAGTCTTGTTCATAAATTAATCTCTAAGTAGCTGGGTGCTTGGAGAATTCTGGAGCCAAAGTAATGAACGACTTGAATGCCTACGAAAGAATGAATCTCACAGCACTGACTAAACTATATCAATCCCACTAGCCCTCTGAGAAGTATGAATCAGCCAATCCTTTCAATTTATCTTATCATTTAGATTATAACATTCCTTACAATTTTTCCAATTAAATTCTACATTTTAAGTTTGATACAATGACTCGTTTCCATATTGATTACTCCGACCACTTGCTTACAAAATCAATTCAAAAGAATTTTTAAAAAGATAACAGTTTAATTATAGCATTATCAAACATTTTGCAAAAGCAATTAACATTCTTAGTTTACAGAATAAAATTAGTTTTTAGAAAAGTAAAAAAAAAAATATGTACAATTACATTGGAACAATTGCTTTTCTCTATTTGAATTTTTCAGAGAAAAGCCAAATACATAAAATAACATATCATAAAACATATACAAAACGGAAATATAAAACAAAAAAATACATGAGTTTACTCTACAATATTTTCTATGTCAATTTCATATTATTTAAATTGGTGTGTGTGGGTATTTTAATGCTCAGACCGAATTTCCATTATTAATATAGCACATTTATATATTTGTTGTGCTTAATACATACTTTGTGCAAGGCCATTTGATAATGCCTGGCACAATACCCCCCTCTCCAACGAGACTTTTAAATGGGTATGACCATTTAAAGTCTTAAGATTTTATTATGCAGACTACTAACTATTTTTCTAACTATATTTTTACTGATTTTTGTATTTCTTTTGACAATCTAAACAGCACGATGTCGAATGGTGATAATGTGATACCTCATCCCCCATAGCATCGCTATACTCAGCCAAAACTGCACCAGCATCCCAATCCCCAAAGTCAGAGATAAAAGAAAACAAACAGACTGCTAACATGGAGATACCTATCCTTTCTAGAACTCTGTGACAGCCAAGCAAAGTCGAACGAACCATGAAAAATACTATCAGAATAATGTACCAAACTTTGCGGGTGCATCCATGCTCACTTTTTTGAGGCTGACAGGATATTTTGCAACCACAAATGAAGGGCAATGAATTTATATATATAAGAAGAGTTGAAGTTAATGCTCCTCTGCTCCTTTTATACGAGACTTACGAGTACATTTGCATTACTCCAAATGAGTCCCAGAGAATATTTTCTCTGCTAAAAGAATTGCTCGCATTTTTGTGTGGCGAAAAGTGTTCGTTCACCAGAGGCCACAGAGACTCCAGATCACACAGACATCTCCAGCCAACCCCTGCGTTTCCCCCATCTCCAAATCCCCAGCTCACGAAATGCCGATACGAATCAACCTATACACACAATGCTTGAGAGACAAACGTTCACAAGTAACCTACAACATCTAACCATAAAGACTCCTAAATTATTTGATCTGATTATTTATCATGTTTACCTAATATTAAGTTTTAACGTTCTTATGTCTGTTTAATAGCTATACTTTCATTATATTTCACTCTCTTTTTAAAACAAAAACAATAAACTCAATTGTAAGTTATTTTAAAATATTACACTATAATAAATTATTACTTTTATTTGTAATAACCATTTATAGAAATCCTCCGTCCATATTTATATATGCGTATATATGCAAAGTGTGACATTATTTTTCCCCAACTCATTCATTTAATAGTTTTTATTTCTATTTTAATTACACATGAGACGTCAGTTTTTACTCAGTTTAAAACGGCAACTTTATTTATCTAATAAAATGTTAGCGACTCTGTTTAAAGTGAAAATTGTTAAGCAATTATTAAGATGAAAGAATCAATACTCTATATAACAAAATATCAACGTCAATATATTACATGTATACTTATTTAAAATAACTTCGAAGTCTATTTTATTTATCCGGTATATTTATAGAATAGAGTGTGAGCATTTGATTTATTGCTAACAATTTGAATCATAAATATATATTAAATATCCGTCGCTACAAAGAATCAACTATCATTTTGGAACTGCACATTTCTGAGTAAAATATTTTTAATTAACTAAGAATATCTTCAAAAAATATATATAGCAAACTAAGCGTGTTCATTTGTACGGCCTATTAATTACGCTATATATTTAGAAAAAAAAACAACTAACGATCAAACTTTATATAACTTCTCATATTTAACATTTAATTTAGTTTTTATTTCACCTAGATAGAGTTTATATATACCTACGGCACGTAAATTATTTTTACCGTTATTTATACATTTATATAATTTTAACTTGTTCTTTCCTTAATCGTACCATTTTTACATTTAAAACACGTTGTGTGCCAGTTTTACTGTACCGGACCATACTCCCTGCGGAATTCTTTTCCTAATCTTGCACTGAGCATGAAGTGACCAAGATTCAACAGGTAAAGAAATGGATATCAATTTAGCCGATTGTCTGTACTCATGTGTATTGGTACTTCTAGCTAAATTGATAGAAAGAGTGGATTGACAGGACTCTTCCAGTTAAAAACACCCTTTAGTTGATATCTTATTTGAATGCCCGAATATTTAGAACAATGGCAAGTACACACCTTTGAAAAATCTATTTACAAAATAGACCTTTGCGCGCCACTTCTAGAAAAGAATCTAAAAAATGAATTTTTCACCCTCCTAGAAGGGTGTGCAATACCATATGTTCAGCGGAGCATAAGAATAAGATATAACACCCCGGTAGAGCGATATCCCTTTGTGGCTAGCTCAGTCACTCTACATCTAGGGTCTTCAAATGGGTAAGTTAAATGATTATTACAGGTACGTTGATAAGGAAAGAATACATTTTTATCAATATAAATAATAATACGAAAACGAAAAATGTTTAATATTATGATTAAATATTTATTTAATCCCAAATACCCACCACCGTGTCATACTAATGATGATATAATAACAAAAATACTAAATAATTAATTTTCCCAAACCATATATATTCGAAGCGTTGAAATAGATAAATACAATTTTAAATAAGAAAAATAATAAATCCCTAAAGCTATTTACAATGTTTATAAGTAATGGAAGTGGTCTGAGCTCCTTTTACCCAAGTAGAAATAAATTTTACTTTGTGTGATTTGATATATATATTTCAGATTAGAGATCTTCGGTTATACAGGCATATACTTTTACTGATGACTTTAAAACCTTTTTATTGATAGCAAATATAATAATAAAAACTATGCATATATTTGCACTATGAAATATTTCACTAATTTCATATTTTCAACAAGTCAATGGGTTGCATTGGCTCAGATACTATATCGTACTCACCATAAGGTACTGTATCTATTTCTCTTTTGCTATAGATAAATTTCTATACATGTATATACGTGCAGCATAATTATACACTTACTATTATTTTAAATATAAAGTTATTAGAGTACTTGCTTACAGGGAATCTATAATAGATCAATCCCTTCTTACACGCATCTTGAGGTGTAGCAGTGACAAAAAAAAATAATAATAATAACTTAAAAAAAAGATATACGGTTAAATACATTTTTTTAGATATTCAACATGAGATATCGTATTCACCGAATATTATAAGTGTATGTACGCATATATACGCATGTATATTTGTATATGACGAATTTCAGGAGTAACAAAGAGGAAAACGAATAGCAACAACAACAACAACAAAAAAAATCTCATTGCAACCTTTGTTGAAAATACAAGAATTTGACATAGAAAAATTGACTCAAAAGATTTAAGTAAAAGCTTTAACATTTATGCCCGTAATAACCGTAATTCAATATACATATGCGAGAGATAACACTCTCTCTTTTTTTTTTTTAAAGATTAATAATAATAATAATAAAAAAAATAATATTAATATATTTAATAGGAAATATCAAAGTTAATTATTTCAATATTAATAAAACATCTTAAAATAAACTTATGTCGGCGTCTTCATTCTTCTCCTCTGGGCTCTGAGTGGGCTTCAAGTCAACTGGCTGTGTGGTGAGGATTTCATCCATTTAGGCATAGGCAGGGCGGCTGGAACTGGCGTGGTCACATCTTGGCGGCTTGGGATAGAGAAAGGGCGGTGCACTGGCTGGTTGTCTACCCCATGGTCATTTTACTGGACTCTCTGGTAGATTGCTTCATATTTTCCTCTGTGTGTATATGATAATAATTTTTATCAAATGTTCATTTGCTAATTTGACTGGTTCATTAAATCTTTAAGAAATCATTAGTTCTTAAAAGAACTGTATAATGGATTTCTTAGAAAGTGTCAGCAGTAGTCTTGTTCATAAATTAATCTCTAAGTAGCTGGGTGCTTGGAGAATTCTGGAGCCAAAGTAATGAACGACTTGAATGCCTACGAAAGAATGAATCTCACAGCACTGACTAAACTATATCAATTCCACTAGCCCTCTCAGAAGTATGAATCAGCCAATCCTTTCAATTTATCTTATCATTTAGATTATAACATTCCTTACAATTTTTCCAATTAAATTCTACATTTTAAGTTTGATACAATGACTCGTTTCCATATTGATTACTCCGACCACTTGCTTACAAAATCAATTCAAAAGAATTTTTAAAAAGATAACAGTTTAATTATAGCATTATCAAACATTTTGCAAAAGCAATTAACATTCTTAGTTTACAGAATAAAATTAGTTTTTAGAAAAGTAATTAAAAAAATATGTACAATTACATTGGAACAATTGCTTTTCTCTATTTGAATTTTTCAGAGAAAAGCCAAATACATAAAATAACATATCATAAAACATATACAAAACAGAAATATAAAACAAAAAAATACATGAGTTTACTCTACAATATTTTCTATGTCAATTTCATATTATTTAAATTGGTGTGTGTGGGTATTTTAATGCTCAGACTGAATTTCCATTATTAATATAGCACATTTATATATTTGTTGTGCTTAATACATACTTTGTGCAAGGCCATTTGATAATGCCTGGCACAATATATATATAGTCAATCCTTAAATCTGAAATTATCAATATGTCTTTGCACTTTAATTTTACATTGAAGATTATATTCATGTAATAAATATTATATTATAATACACTTTTTACTCATTCTCTATGTATAATATTTAAATTAGATCTTAGAAAGTATTAGTTGCTTCAAGTTATAGCTTAAGACATCAAAAAAAAAGTAAATTCATTCAGATACTCGCTGTTCCCATTTTGTAGCCATTATTCTTTCTATATATTTTATATACTAGCTTCATTATTGTAATATGTGTATATGTCATTATCATCATCATTATCAACAATTATCAATCCATTGCAGAGTGAAGGTTTCTTTAAGTTTAATCCAGCTTCTCCAATCTCAAGCTTTTTTTCTCCACATCACCCCAGCACAATTAATCATTTCATCCATCTAACATGTGATTCTTTTTAGGTCTTTTACAATCTCTTGAAATCCAGTTTAAGATTTCAACTGCCCATTTATTACCATCTCTTCTAGCAATATGTTATGTTCAATCCAACTCCAATGCAATTTCTTAATTCTTTCAATAATGTGAGTAATCCCTGTTTGTTCTCTCACCCATGTATTTCATTTTTGATCTCTTTTTGTTACTCCTACCATCTCTCTCTCTATACTTTGTTGATGGCTCTGAAGTCTTGGTATTGCTCTTCTGTTAAGTGCCCAAGTCTCAGAACCACAAAAAAGAAATGTATATATATTGTAGCATAAATTAACGAGTTCAAAGATATCATTTAACAGAAATAAAGGTAGAAAAGATTCAAATATAAATATTACCATTTTATACCTGGATAGTAGCTATAATAGTCATGGAACAAATATATTAAAATATCATTGGATTAAATGAAACATATTTCTATAATTCAATTTCTAAATATATCACCATATCAATAATTATAAACAACAATACCTGGAGACTAGCCATTTAAGGTGTCTGGCCTATTTCAAACCCTGATTAGGCAGGCATTGTATCATCAATAAACAAGTAGAAACCATAAACAATTATTAAGAACAAACTATTATAACTCAGGAAATAACATCAAGTGGGTGAGTACACTGGTAACTCAATAAAATATCTTCTCAGGTATACAGATGGTAGATTTTATTCACTTTCATCTCTTGGTTTGATATCAAGTGCATATTTAAATAAATAACAAGTGAATATGGTCTAGCAGGGTGCCACTAGATTATCTGAACCTAGACACAGTTATATCTTATAACCTTTTCACATGTACCAGGTTTGATTCCCTTTTTGGTACTTTATTTCTAATAAAAATGGAAAATTTTGCTTTTAAACCCATATCACTGTATGCAATAACATTTAGGTAAACATAAATCATCCTTAAACTAAAATGGAGTATATAAATTTCATTAGACAGAAATCATTTCTTAGATCTTAACATAATAAATGTGTTTCAATATTTTTTATAAGTTTTACTTACTCAGGTTATATTATTAATTTAGGATGGCAATTCACTCATCCTTGCATGACATAGATGATGCAGTGGTGAATATTACAATTATTCACAAATGTCAACTAAATACCATGAAATCACTATTTATTTATGGCCTTTAAACATTTATCTATCTCATTAAGTAAAATGTGATGATGATGATGATGATAATGATAATGGTCTCAACCACAGCTTTAAAAATAAGCCTAATCATAAAATTTAGTTTCAGAAATTAATAATTAGTGGCTAATCTTAGTATATCTAATTGGAACTTAAATAGCATTTATTCACCTTGATGATGAATGATCACAACTAATAAAAAAAAAATACTCTTAATGAAATATATACGCCTCGTTTAATAAAACAAATTCACATTTATTACTGCATTTCTAATGTATACATAAAAATTTCTATATCTACATGAAAATTGATATTAGCAATAACAACAATAATCATAATCGACTGTTTTAAAATCATAACATTAATTTTAAATTCTTCCCCCTTTCCCGTATCTGGTATATTAAATTGGATGTCACATTGACCATGATTTTCACTCCACAAGAAAATATCTAAAAAAAAAAAAAATAAACACTCTTTTTTTTTTTTTCTCTTTTGCACACATACCTTTATAAATCTAACATGTAAAGTAGAATGATAAAAAAAAATGTTAGTAGAAGTGAAAGAGCAAGTTTTAGAAACAAGTTTAAAGTACCTTTTTCTCCTCCTCCCTTCTAAGCTCTGAAATTCTATACTTTAACTTAAAACACAATACTCTAATATTCTTAATATTGCCTATTGTTTTACATTCACACACAATTACATATATGCAACAAGTATTATATTATTATGTATGTGTGTGTTTTATCCCCATAATAACAAAAATATTATTTAAAACAAAATAACAATAACAAAAAAAATATGTTACATATTAATAACATTTCATAACTTTAAATTAATAGACAATCATAATTTTAGTACATATAAAATCATTAATGAAGCTTATGTTTATCGTTATTAAGAAATTCTGGGTTTCAATTGATCTTGGTTGTTTTAAAAGTTCTTTAAACAAAAATATACCACTCTGTTGCTAAAATTTTAATAAGTCTCTGATATTATAGAGAAAATATATAAAAGAAAAATTTATATTACCAGTTCTATTCTTTGTAGTGACTTCCAATAATTCAAATTTATCTTGTTTAATGTCTATACTTTTGCAGCCACAATTTCCGTTTTTCCTTGGAACAATCTCTTTCCTGAGGTGTATAATTATTTGATGATGATGATTCTATTGAGATTATTTGCTTTAGTGGACAATTTGGAAATCATTATATTAACTTTTCTTCCCTTCATGTCAAGCATGATTCTTTTAGTGGGTGAAGTATAGCAGTTGCTTTCACATTTATACTTTTTCTTGGGTTTAAACTCAGTTACTGGAACAATTAATTGGACTTGATGATTTAGTATTTATCAGAAGATTACTCATTTTCCTGATCACCTTCAAATGCAGATGAATGTTTTCCTCTTTCTATTTAAAAACATCTTATTTCTCTCGGTCAGTTGAAAGGTATAGAATATCATTTTTCTTTTAATTCAGACAAGACTCCTTCTTTCCCATATGATATGCTGGTTGATGATGAATCAGGGAATTTCCCCAGATGAAATATATCTTTATTTTAACCTGCCTTTCTGTGTTCACTCTTCAACAAAAAAAATGATTTTTAAAATTGATATTTGCAGAATTAAAATGCCTGCTTCCTTAGTTTCAATATTTTTAAAAGTCTCTCTATAATATATCAACTGATTTTTCAGACTGCTTTTATATCGGATTTTTTCTATTTTTGACCACCTCTTTTAATTAGATTTATAACTTATTTTCAACCAAATCATTTTTTAGATGGATAGTACTAAAAATCTCACTATCCTGATTTTTAGACAAACTTTTGTTTTGAAGGGGAAAAAATAAACTTAATCCTTTTTCTTTACATAGGTAACACCTAAATTTTGAGCTTCTTTCTTTTTGATTTTAGGGTGAGACATTTTTAAAATTAGACTTTTCACATCGGCTCTAAGTTTTTTTTAACAGAAAAACCACCCTTATAATACAAAATTATTGAGTAAGAAAAAAAAATAATATAACAGTTTTTCTTCTTTTTCTTTCAATATTTAATAAATGTAGATTTATGTATGCAATGTACACACACACTCATTCAAATTATTTATAAAATGGGCCTATAAAATAATCTAAATGCCTTTTAGAAATTATAATCCTTAATATCTACATTAAACTCTTACAATTTTTAAACCCCAAACTACAACTTTTAAGCCCCAAATTATAATCATAGATAAGGAACAAAAATAGAAATAGAATAATAAAATAGAAATAGAATAAAACATTAGAATTTAGCAAATGTAGGTTAGCTTTGAAGAGAGTTTAATATTTGAAATATACAAGGACAATTAAACAGCTTATACACACACTGCCTATACATATGCATTATAACTTTACTTTTTTTTAACAAAAAAATTAAATACTGAATAATTAACTGTGTGTACTACTCTTTTTGAGTTTTTTATCAACACACAAACAAATAAAGAATATAACTGTTGTCCCACTCTCTTTCTGTCTTAAGCTTTTAGAACTGGATCTTGTAGGGTTTAAACTTGGGTGCCCTATAGCTTCATTTACTATATAAAAATGTGATGATGATTTTTGTTTTACATTTTCTTTCATGCACATTACTACAAATTTAGCTAATGATTAAATTGTAATGGCACAATATATATATATATGATAAACAAAAATGCAAGTTAAAAAAACTTGCTAACGCTTGTATTTATGTCCACAGATGGCGTCCTACCAAGACTGCCAATCAAGCGTGTTTTGTTTACATAAACGTCAGAGTAGTTAGTATTCACTATCTCTAACTATAATTCCACTTTCAGATCATGATTTCAAGCTATTTGCTATCGTCAGTGAAAGACAGGAATAAAGAAACTAGATCTGAATACAAACTCTGAGCGTTTATGAAACAATTTCTATTCAGCTTGCAAGCGTGAATTTTTTAGACACGTAATGTCTTCAAACTCAGCATAGCAAACCAGATAGCTACATGGGTCTGATCTCAGTTCAGCATCACCACATAGTAGAAGCCTCTGCAATCTATATCATTGCAAGAAAGACCTCAAAGGTACTTTTATGATAAACAAAAATGGTTAGCAAGTTAAAAAACTTGCTAACGCTTGTATTTATGTCCACAGATGGCGTCCTACCAAGACTGCCAATCAAGCGTGTTTTGTTTACATAAACGTCAGAGTAGTTAGTATTCACTATCTCTAACTATAATTCCACTTTCAGATCATGATTTCAAGCTATTTGCTATCGTCAGTGAAAGACAGGAATAAAGAAACTAGATCTGAATACAAACTCTGAGCGTTTATGAAACAATTTCTATTCAGCTTGCAAGCGTGAATTTTTTAGACACGTAATGTCTTCAAACTCAGCATAGCAAACCAGATAGCTACATGGGTCTGATCTCAGTTCAGCATCACCACATAGTAGAAGCCTCTGCAATCTATATCATTGCAAGAAAGACCTCAAAGGTACTTTTATGATAAACAAAAATGCAAGTTAAAAAACTTGCTAACGCTTGTATTTATGTCCACAGATGGCGTCCTACCAAGACTGCCAATCAAGCGTGTTTTGTTTACATAAACGTCAGAGTAGTTAGTATTCACTATCTCTAACTATAATTCCACTTTCAGATCATGATTTCAAGCTATTTGCTATCGTCAGTGAAAGACAGGAATAAAGAAACTAGATCTGAATACAAACTCTGAGCGTTTATGAAACAATTTCTATTCAGCTTGCAAGCGTGAATTTTTTAGACACGTAATGTCTTCAAACTCAGCATAGCAAACCAGATAGCTATATATATATATATATTGTACCGGGTCGAACCGCTGAAACCACCTACTTATACGTATATATAAGTTTTGGCCGGTTTCAAACTCCTTCACAATACATTTATAATATTATAAAGGTTAGGTGAACGAACCGGCACGTTCGAGCAAAATGGGAGATCTTATTAATAGCTTTAACTATCAACAATGGCCCATCTCGGCTGCTAGATTCAAACCCCTACCATCCAAATACTTTATTTGTTTCGGGGTAAACCCCGGGGCGCCAGCTAGTCTGAAGACTAACATATTCGGGTAGTAGGCTCATAATCCAGCGCTCGAAACAATTCCCTTAACCAGCCCAGTCTAATTTTAATCAATGATATTTATTGCTAATAAGATATTGATAAAAAGAATTGACCGACAGATCAAATTTAAATTTAAAAATAATTTATTTCAATCAACATCAATTAAGTTTAAATATAATTTACTAACCAACATCAACGCATTCTAAACATTTTATAAATCCAAATTTCACACACGCACATTTTAAATTTACATATGATAGGATATTTCATGAACAAAGCAACATAATCTTAGACATTTAAATTAACTCTCATTCGCAAAAATAATAATAAAGCATTAATGACATTTGAGACTCTCGCACACACATCAATAGTTCCTTTTATGTATGATAGAGTTCATATAATGTTAATCTTCAATATTTACGGATTACAGTGGTGACTACTACTGGTAAATAATAATAATAAAACAGATACCTAGGATTTTTTTTTCTTGTCGGTGGCTACTTCTGCTGCTTCTAATGGATTGTATCTAACCGGTTAGATTTTGTTTATGGAAGAGAATTTATGGTAATCCGTTGGTTTCTTCTTGGAGACAGCTGCACGTTTTGACGGAGGGTTTCTGTGTTGTTATCCAGACATTATTTCTCAGGCAGGTTTTGATGGTCTTATTGGACTAACAAGGCTGGAGCGCAAGCGTATATTTCCAAAAGCTTTTCAGCACTGCATTTCTGTAAACTGACACAGTAAAACTAGACTGAATTTCAAACTCCAACTGAATGTCTGATAAACGAAAAAAAAGTCTATTTATACCTGCGACGTGTTTTTGTTTTAATATCCTCCGGCAATACGTGTTGTCGAAATTCCTTTAGATTAATTATTATGACAACGTGTTTTTCGATTGAATATTTTATTAGTAGTAGCTATTTTAAAATGTGTTGTTTTCATATCTTTAATTAGCAGTCCACCACTGTGTTTCTTTTGAAATACATTTCATTTCTTTATTCATTTTTCTTTTTTTTATATTATTCTTACATGCATACTTTTGTTTACATTCGCACGCACTAATATAATCTATTACAATAAACTGGAATGAAAAGAGATTTTTATATATTTTTTAAACTTTTAATTTATAATAATAATAATATTCTTTAACTTTTATGAAACTCTTAGTTTGTTTTTTTTTTTGTTTTTTTATAGGAAAACTTTCTCTCCCCTCTTTAAAGTAATTAATTGTAACTTTAAAATTCCTTTTTCCGAAAGATTTTGATAATAATTTTTATACAAAATTATTTTATATACATGTGCCAATTTGGCATTGGCACATTACACCCCCCTTCGTTTTAGAGTAAAATGCGTCATTTTTGACCATTTTATCTCTTGCAATTTTAATTGTTGACTATAAAGATTTATTAATTTTTTTTTTATTCTAGATAATTCCTACACATGTGTATATGTGCAGCATAATTCTACACCTACTAATATTCTAGATATCGAGTTATTACTGGACTTGCTTACAGGGAAACTATAATAAATACATCCCTTTTTGCACTCACCATAAGGTGCAGCAGTACCAAGAAAATAACCTAAAAGGATATCTGGATAAATACATTTAAGATACTCATCATAAGGTATCGTATTTACCGAATATTACAGTGTATGTGCGCGTATATACCCATGCATACTTACCTACTCGTAATACACATTAGACTGACTTTATACTTTTATTACTAATCTTATAATATTATTTGTAAATCGTTACGAACATCTTTATTTAACACATGAGTATATGTGCAGCATAATTCTACACCTATTAATACTCTAGATATCGAGTTATTACTGGACTTGCTTACAGGGAATCTATAATAAATAAACCCCTTTTTGCACTCACCATAAGGTGCAGCAGTACCAAGAAAATAACCTAAAAGGATATCTGGATAAATACATTTAAGATACTCATCATAAGGTATCGTATTTACCGAATATTACAGTGTATGTGCGCGTATATACCCATGCATACTTATTTATTTACTAACATTTTTCTTGATTAACATGTGCGTTGATCACTTTTCCTAAGTATTGACCATTTCAAATTCTTATTTTTCTAGAGTGCATGTAATATTAAGAGAAGTAGGCAGCAAAATATAAGGCAATTCAACACACAGATCGACTTTGTGCTGATTTAAACCAACTTTTAATTTCTTGCGGAAGTCGTGACTACAGCATGGGCAACTGTTGTGCACAACGGATCATGAAAAGGGACTTTAAGATTGCGAATGGCAGGACTATCTCTACTGCACATTCGACTTACTAAAACATTTATTTTATTTGGTTACTGGGACTTTTTCCTCCAGATTTATTAATTTTTATATGCCAGGACTTTTCTACTGGCGCATCATCATCAATATTAATTATTTTTCGCACTACCCATCTGTAGAACAAAGTCACCGCAAGACAAGGCTCAATCCAACAAAAGTCAGGCCTGGAATTTATCTCCTTGCCCAAATACTCGCACACACCTCAATCCTAATTTAATACCCTTTTCTTTTTTTTCCTTTTTTTTTTTTTTTTAACTTTATTTAATAATGTTTTATTTCCATTAATACGTTCATTATACACTTATTTATTTCATTTAAAAAAAAAACATTTTCATTTCGTTTGTCTATTTTGATTTTACACATTTATTTTGTGAATGTCACGCTCCGCTAGGTTCTAGACTTATGAGCTGGGATATCAATAGAATCGATAAGACATAATCGAGGGTTTTGACATAAATCATTTTATCGTTCCTTTAACATTTTAAAAACTCTAAGATTGTTATTTATTTACTAAGATTAACTTTAATTTATCATCATTCATTTATTTTTGATTTATTATTTTAATTTTAAATAGAAGTTTCAGATTTAAATTTAACAAATTATTGACGTTAGAATAATCATATTCGAGTTCATTGTCCATTTCCGGTCCTTTTTGTTTATTTCCTTTACTATTCCGCCCGATTACTAACTTTTAAACTATGTCCGGTGGTTCCTTCTTTCTTTCTACTAACTCACTAACATAAATTATACTCCATATTCTCACTTCTATCTCTGGATTAAAATCTATTTTATCTCTTTTTCTTTCCGTTTTATTTTCTGCCTTGTAAATTAGAAAATTTTTAAGCTTCACAGACCTCCGTATTTTTTCTAACCATGAATATTTTTTTTACGCTTTCTCTTTGTTTTAAATCTATGTTTAAAACAAATACGAACTTTTACATTAACCTTTTTAAATTTTTGTGAAAACTTTTCTACGCTATTTTCTAACTTGAACTTATGTCTCTCTTCTATTTCTTGATCTATTTTTTTCTCTGTGTTAGCACTATCCTGTTCTGCTTTACTTTCTATTTCAGTCTGTGGGCTATTTTGACTACGATTTATTTGATTTACTTTCACAGTTAAATTTGTAACTTCAACTTTTATTTCTTCAATTATTTTTCTATCTTCTATCTTATTTTTTTCTATTGCTTGGTAAGCAGTCTCTATTTTATTCTCTACTTGTGTTTTAATTTCAACTATTTCTTCCCTAATTTCTTCTTTTATTTTATTCTGGCCCATTTCGATCCGGTCCTTTAGCTTTTCAAGCATTTCAGCTTGCCCTTCCAATTTACTCTTCATTTCATTATTTTGGTTTTTAAGCTCTTCGGCTATTTTTTTATATTCTTCTGCTGTTTCTTTTTGTTTTTCGAACATGCAAGTTAATAAAGCTATGATTTCCCTTTTTTCTTTGTTCGGGATATTTTCTATATTTTTACCTTGAGTCTCCATTTTGGCTTTATTTTATTTTATAATTTATAATTTTAAACACTTTTTTATCATTATTTTTGATACCGTTTTATTTTAATAAGTTTACTAATTTCTATTTTATTTATTTCTTTCTAAACTGGAAATACACGCTGACTCCGCTCTCCTTTGTCCGTTTATCCTACCCGATCTTAATGCTTTAACTCCGCCCAAACACCCAACTGTCATTTATTTAAACAGAACGTAAATAGCACAAAATCTCTTTTCATTTAAAGAAGTAAGAAAAAAAAAAAAAATTCGGTCAATTCTTTTTTTTTATTTTTAATTTAATACATTTTTACCTACGTAATTTAGATTTCTTTAAGGTTTTTATTTTTAAACAAGAAACACAAACATTTATTTACTGTTATTTCTTAGGTTCAGCCCCAAACGTTGGGTAAAGCCATTTATGTACCGGGTCGAACCGCTGAAACCACCTACTTATACGTATATATAAGTTTTGGCCGGTTTCAAACTCCTTCACAATACATTTATAATATTATAAAGGTTAGGTGAACGAACCGGCACGTTCGAGCAAAATGGGAGATCTTATTAATAGCTTTAACTATCAACAATGGCCCATCTCGGCTGCTAGATTCAAACCCCTACCATCCAAATACTTTATTTGTTTCGGGGTAAACCCCGGGGCGCCAGCTAGTCTGAAGACTAACATATTCGGGTAGTAGGCTCATAATCCAGCGCTCGAAACAATTCCCTTAACCAGCCCAGTCTAATTTTAATCAATGATATTTATTGCTAATAAGATATTGATAAAAAGAATTGACCGACAGATCAAATTTAAATTTAAAAATAATTTATTTCAATCAACATCAATTAAGTTTAAATATAATTTACTAACCAACATCAACGCATTCTAAACATTTTATAAATCCAAATTTCACACACGCACATTTTAAATTTACATATGATAGGATATTTCATGAACAAAGCAACATAATCTTAGACATTTAAATTAACTCTCATTCGCAAAAATAATAATAAAGCATTAATGACATTTGAGACTCTCGCACACACATCAATAGTTCCTTTTATGTATGATAGAGTTCATATAATGTTAATCTTCAATATTTACGGATTACAGTGGTGACTACTACTGGTAAATAATAATAATAAAACAGATACCTAGGATTTTTTTTTCTTGTCGGTGGCTACTTCTGCTGCTTCTAATGGATTGTATCTAACCGGTTAGATTTTGTTTATGGAAGAGAATTTATGGTAATCCGTTGGTTTCTTCTTGGAGACAGCTGCACGTTTTGACGGAGGGTTTCTGTGTTGTTATCCAGACATTATTTCTCAGGCAGGTTTTGATGGTCTTATTGGACTAACAAGGCTGGAGCGCAAGCGTATATTTCCAAAAGCTTTTCAGCACTGCATTTCTGTAAACTGACACAGTAAAACTAGACTGAATTTCAAACTCCAACTGAACTGTCTGATAAACGAAAAAAAGTCTATTTATACCTGCGACGTGTTTTTGTTTTAATATCCTCCGGCAATACGTGTTGTCGAAATTCCTTTAGATTAATTATTATGACAACGTGTTTTTCGATTGAATATTTTATTAGTAGTAGCTATTTTAAAATGTGTTGTTTTCATATCTTTAATTAGCAGTCCACCACTGTGTTTCTTTTGAAATACATTTCATTTCTTTATTCATTTTTCTTTTTTTTTATATTATTCTTACATGCATACTTTTGTTTACATTCGCACGCACTAATATAATCTATTACAATAAACTGGAATGAAAAGAGATTTTTATATATTTTTTAAACTTTTAATTTATAATAATAATAATATTCTTTAACTTTTATGAAACTCTTAGTTTGTTTTTTTTGTTTTTTTATAGGAAAACTTTCTCTCCCCTCTTTAAAGTAATTAATTGTAACTTTAAAATTCCTTTTTCCGAAAGATTTTGATAATAATTTTTATACAAAATTATTTTATATACATGTGCCAATTTGGCATTGGCACAATATATTGTACCATTTATTTATATATGGTACAAATATACGTATTGGCATTTGGTAAAAGCTAAAAAAAAAAGTAAATTTAGATTTTTTTTTTATTAGTATAATTTTTTTTTAAAAACGTACAATGAAAGTTAAACTTGTCGTTCGTATTTTTTTTTATCTAATTAAAAATAAAAGTAAAAATTGGAGAGCACAAAAGATACACAGATTACTAAACCAGATAAAATTAAAAGAATTCCAAAAGTAAAAAGATAAGCTAAAAGAAAAATATTTTAGCTAATTAAAGATGGCAGAATTATGATAAAAAAATAAAGTCTTTGTAATGTAAATTTTATAAAGAATGTACAAGATTATCAACGTATATTTTTGACAAACAAAAGGTATGTGCAGAAGTCTGAAAACTGGACCTCTAGTATAAAAGGAAGAGGCCAGTTTGATCAGGGTCTTGTTTTGTCTGTCCTTTCTACAGTCAGTCCTGAATAACAAAATATATCCAGGATCACCCTACACTGAAATGATTCTGCATGTTGGAGTGAACCAGAACTTTTGCTGATCTCGTTCCTGAAGATGGACACCAGAGAAGTTTTCATGACCGACCAGTAGAATAGACCACAAGATCAACTTATAACCAATGGCCGAGCTCATTCTACCACAAAAAAAACTATGCATAGTAATCTACAAGTTTCATGAACTCACAAAACTTACCAGTAAGCTATGATTCATTATTCCTGATTGTGACAAAATTAAGTGTTTGAAAACAATTCTTAAAAATATACTTATAATAGGACCCCGATAAAAACTTTAATTTTATTGTTCAAGAGATTATTGTTTACCCAAGAACTTTAATTAAAATTGTTTAACTGTTATTTTTTATTAATGGATTCACATCTGGATTAATGTGTGTTCTCTCCAGTTTATTTAATTTGTAATTTAGCTTTAAATATTTTTAGTTTGTTAGAATAAAAGAGATTTTACTTTTATCAACCTTTTTCATTGTACATTATTAATAATAGTTATTAATGATTATTATTAAATTTATTAATATTAGTTTAGTAAGATTTGAAAATATTATTTACCTTTGCCAATATGTTTTGAATAAGCTCCAGGAATAATAATATCTAAAAAAATAATTTTAGTTACGATATAATATAATACTGATTAAATTAAAAACATTTTTTCTTTTTAATTTACAAGTTACGATATGTTTGACATAGAATCAGTGAGTCTAAGTGACTCTGGTGCCCTCATTTATAAATTGAAAACTGATTCAGCTCACAATTGAACTTGTAACAATTCTAGGCTGAGTTGACCAGGAAATATAGTTATGCTTTTTTAGAAATAGAAACGAAACTTTCTTCTTTTTGCATAACTTGATCAACTCGCGCAGTTTATTGCATATAGAGGTCTAAGCAGATGTGGAAAACGTTACAATATATATATATAAGTCAGAACTGCAAATTACATTTAATGTTTGGGAAAATATTACATTTAATTATATATATATGTAAAAAATACTAAAACAGAGTTTTATCAAGATTTAAACTATGTTTTAGTATTTTTATGGTAATAGTTATAATGACAGACAGAGTATCAAAATGTAATTATATATATATTGAACTGTGCACCTTCCTCCTTTAATAAGAATAAAGAATATGTATATACTTTTGTATTTCCCTTATTAACAAACTTTTCTATCTGTGAAGGCTTCTGGTCCCTCAGGTGGAGTGAACAATATCATTGGTAGCAAGCCACCAATGACATAAACACTCAGCTACTAGATTAAAACACTAGCCAAATAAACACTTTATTTAAGGAGATGCCTTTAGGCACCAGTTAATCATGGGGAATTAATGTGTCTGCTTGACCAGCAACAAATCTAGTACTTGAAATCCCAGCTAGCTCATTGAATTGTAGCTGTCTTAGGAATATCCATCTATTCTAAAAATTCTAGTTCTTAATATTATAAAAAACATTTTGCTTTCCGCACAATAAAACATTTGCATCATTCAAAATCCTTATTTTAAAAAATACTCCCTATTCTTTTACTTTCAACTTAAATCACTTCTTAATAATGACTAAATATTTCAATCCCCACTCTATTTCCATAAATTAAACATATTATCTCATAATAAAGGTATACGTTCCTTCTATTAGCATAAATATTTCAATAACACTTTGAATCTCACTCTTTTTTCTAAAATGAGCATTTTATCCCATATTAAAAGCATACGATCATTCGAGTAATAAATATTTCAATACTAATTTAACCCCCGCTCACTCACTTTTTTAACATAATTGTTTTGTCTCATAATACAACCACACACACACTTTTCAGTTAAATAAATATTTTAATACCTTTGACATAAAATAAAATACAAAACATATTTAATTAAGATTTGCACACACACACACAATTAATAATTTTGCATAAAATTGGACAATGGAGCTAATATAATTTATACCCTGAACATAATAGTTTGTGAGAAGTTAAAAGTTTTTTTTTGTTTTATTTACTTATCTACCATGGCTTATAAATCAAGAATTGGAGAATAAGAAAATGAAATGTTACTAGGATTTGATGCGAGTATGACAAAATGTAGCTTCTGTAATTTGTTGGTTCCAACCGGTTGGTGCTAATTTCTCATAGATCTTTCCTTAATTTGTGATATTATACGAACTCTTGTGGAACTCAGCATGGACACTCTGTTGGTCCTTAGAGTTCATATGAACATTATTTGTCCTTCAAACTATATCTGCTGGTGGTGCCACAGAGAAGGTTCAGGCTGGTGCATGATACAATGGGTTCAGCAACACATCATTTTCTTCTAATAGTAGCTTCTCTAATTTTCTGGAATCAATCAATTTATTATTTCCAATCAATAATTTTTTGATCCAATTTATTTCTAATTTAATTGATAATATTTATTATTATTATTATTATTATCATTATTATTATTATTATTATTATTATTATTATTATTATTATTATTATTATTATTATTATTATTATTATTATTATTATTATTATTATTATTATTATTATTATTATTATTATTATTATTATTATTATTATTATTATTATTATATTATCATTATTACAATACAAAGTTCTCCTTTTTATACCCAGCGCTTCTCATCTTGCAGGTCCATCATACATTTTATTTTGCTCTGATTGGACTTCTGTTTCTTTTATTTAAAGTCTCTGACCTTTTCCATTGGTCATTGGTTTAAGTGAATAGTAATATTTAGTTTCTTTGTTAATTTTTCCTTAGCTGTTTAAATAGATTTCCTTTTGTTTTATTACATTAGCTCCCCATTATCTTTTTAAAATTTTTCTTTTTCAAAATCTATTTATGCATGCACACATTCAATCTTTTTATTATAAGACAAAATGAATTCCCTTTTTTAGTTTTATTACGAATTAAATAAAAGTAATATTAAATCATTTTTCTTTCAATTACTCCCCTTTTTTATTTAACAATAACCTCCCCTACCCTAATCTTTTGTTCTTAAATTTCTTTTTCTTCAAACTTTTAAACTTTTATTTTACTTTAATTAATTGTTTTTTGTTTGTTTGATTTTGTTTTTTTTTTAACGAAATTTTCTAAGTATTTTTACTTTTAAAACACTCTGTAACGATGTACCTTGGTATAATATATATTATAACGGTCATGGCGTGAGTGAGTCTTACCGTATCTGCCATACTGAGCACCACTAGGCTACTTTGAACCTAGAAAATTTATAGAGTAGGCAGATACATAAGTTAAAGATTCACATTTTACATATATTTTATTGCGACCGTCAGCCCATGTCACTAGCTCATAGAGATACAGAGATTTAATATAACTTCTTAAAATATATTTCAAGAAAAAAAAAAGATTTCAATAAAATAAATAAATAAGCTACTGCCAGAATTAACACACACAAAAAGATTTACTGACGCATATATGAATATTTAACAATTGAGGAATAAAGATGATTTTTAAATTTGTTATTATTTTATCTTTATAATTTAAATTTTATAAATTTTCACAGATGGATTTTAATAAGTTTGTTTTATAATGTTGAGTATATATATGCTACATAGATTCCACAGTTAATAACTTTTCAAAATAAATCATTCAATCTCAGATTAAAAGTTCGTAGCCAAACCAAGGCCTGCTTCCAGATATATAGTCGCAATCAATGCAATGTGAACATGTTAGCATAGAATCATGCTGACAGGAATGTGCATCTGAACAGCATGATATTATTGGAGAAAACATGTTCTTCATCCAGCACAGGAAATGGACAACTGTCTGGTGAAGGAGTCATGCATGTAATATAATAAAAATAATGCTTCATATGGATGGGAGAGCGGTCTATCTTGCCAGCTTATCATCTCAATCCATAGAGCTGGAATGGGTCAATGGCGCAGGAAATACATCTGTGTCCATTGCAACGCTATGACTATCTCTTTGGGGTCATGCATTCAGTTGGACTTGTCACCCTGTGTGCTAACACACTTCACATTACATTGATGTAAATGTCCATATATCTCTTCACCAGCATTGACCCAACTACGAAACAAATAGTCCGAAATCAAAACCCCTTTTAAACTAACATAATTTAACGAATCTATATAGCTATCTATACCTAACTTAAATTTAATACAATTTAAATAACACATAACACACACACACACACACACAAAAGAAATGAAATGATTGCTTAAACATCTGCATAAAAAATTATTAATAATTGATTTTGCATTCTTTAAGTCAGATAAGAGTTCTTTTCAGCTATTAATTGCAAATTTAGAAAAGTTCCTATTTGATAAACACAAGAGTTCATACTTTACAGTTTGAGCAGATTTAGAGGTCCATCTTTGTGATCACTTTTGTAGACTGCTTGTTTTTTGAAATGGAGCCACTATTTGCCATTCAGTTGGTCAAAAAACGTCTTCTGGAGGCATCAGCTGGTTGTCCAGAAATTAAATCTATTGCAGACTCTTACATTGTGAAATCTGCAATACAGCTACAGATCATATATATAGCTTAATAGTCAGCATCTCAGACAACAACAATAATAATAATTTTTATGAATTCAAATATTTTGGTTTTATACTTTTATTAGCCTCTTATCAGCAGATTTTTTCAGATCGATCGAACATGATGTCACTGACTCTCATGTTGCATTTATGGTCCATGCTGTGGCTTCATGCTTCCATTGGTCAAACTTTTTCTTTTTATTCTCTTATCTGACCTTTTAAATTATTTTAAGTGTCCCAAGGGTTAGTTTGCTTTAAAACAATCATTTAATTAAAAAAAAACAATCATTTCCATTTTCTAAGATTAAACATGATAGAAATCATTTACTTCTATTTTAAAAAATATCAATCTTTACTTTTTTTTTTTTACAAAAAATATACTTTCAAATACTTTTATTTTTAAAATAGTTTTTTAAGTTGTCCATCTATAAGATATATATATTAAACAACTTTTAATTTTCAGTTTTTTAAGTTTTTTCTTTTTAATAAATCATTTTTTATCTACGATCTTTTTATTTTGCTTCTACAATTTGCTTCTACAATTTTAAATCATTTTTTAAAATCTGCAAATATCAATACTTATTTGAGTTTGATATACATTTAATTCTTTATTAAAAATTAAAGTGATGAGTACTGGTTCAGCACAAAATAGGTATATTGGAGATTATTTATCTTTTTCACAAGTATGGGTTCGGTTGGATGAGTGAATGGCTGAAAGGAGTTTGAAAGTCTGTGTTCAAATCCTTATATTATAATGAACAAAGGTAAATGCATGATTCTATCAAATTACGTGACAATGGATATTTATTCATTGTTATATGTAATATTTAATATAGATCTTGCTACCAAATATTATTTATTTCAAACATTTAAAAATGTAAACATTGAATCTGATTGATTCAATTAAAATATATCAAGAGTATGGTTCATGTTTGTCAGGTACCTTGAACTATATATTTAAAAGAAGTAATGTTTAAATATAGTGAATTAGTCTTGAATTATGATATAATTAGAGAAATCATGGATTGATCTCTATTTATCAGATTATTTAATCTTTACTGTGAAATTAAAGAGTTTATCAGAGATAAATTTCGGACTTAAAGATCATTATTAGTTATTAAAGTAAAAGCATAAAACATTAACATTTAATATATAAACAGAACTAGTGATGTATATTGAGTTGCTTGTTCGAGTGAAGGAGAGGTTACTTCAGCAAACAAATAATAAAAAATAAATAATAAAGAGGAACTTTTAAATCTAAGAGACTTCCTCTGGACTTTCAGTGGGGCAATGCACTGGGATTTTGATTCTTCTGTTGGAAGTATCCTGTTGCCTTTTTTCTTGGCTCATGTACTTCTCTTGAGCTGCTTTAGCTTTTCTGCTGGATGTATTCTGTTGCTCTCTTCTTGGCTCTTGAATAGATTAAATTTATTCTAACATTTTAAACTTGTACATTTTATTTTAACTAATATATATATATATATGATCAATAGATGGCGTCTTTACCAAAACCGCCGAAACAAGTGAGCAAAATGAAAGAGGTAGTTAATTCTGACTCCTTTTGCGTTTATGTAAAAATATTTTACACTTGTTTCGGCGGTTTTGGTAAAGACGCCATCTATTGATCATAAATAACAAGTGATAGCAGGTTACGTGACTAACTTGTTTTTATTTTTCATAAATGTACCTTTAAAGTTTTCTTGCAATGATATATATTGCAGAGACTTTGACTATGTGGTGAAACTGAACTGAGATCAGACCCATATAGATATCTAGCTTGCTAGGCTGAGTTTGAAGACTTTACCGGTCTGAAAAATTCACGCTTGCAAACTGATATAAACATTTTGCATAAACGTTTGAGAGTCAGTCTTTAGAACTAGTTTCTATAGCTCTATCCTTCCACTGACGAAAGCAAACCAGCTTGAAATCAGCTGATCTGGAGGTGAGCAAAATGAAAGAGGTAGTTAATTCTGACTCCTTTTGCGTTTATGTAAAAATATTTTACACTTGTTTCGGCGGTTTTGGTAAAGACGCCATCTATTGATCATAAATAACAAGTGATAGCAGGTTACGTGACTAACTTGTTTTTATTTTTCATAAATGTACCTTTAAAGTTTTCTTGCAATGATATATATTGCAGAGACTTTGACTATGTGGTGAAACTGAACTGAGATCAGACCCATATAGATATCTAGCTTGCTAGGCTGAGTTTGAAGACTTTACCGGTCTGAAAAATTCACGCTTGCAAACTGATATAAACATTTTGCATAAACGTTTGAGAGTCAGTCTTTAGAACTAGTTTCTATAGCTCTATCCTTCCACTGACGAAAGCAAACCAGCTTGAAATCAGCTGATCTGGAGGTGAGCAAAATGAAAGAGGTAGTTAATTCTGACTCCTTTTGCGTTTATGTAAAAATATTTTACACTTGTTTCGGCGGTTTTGGTAAAGACGCCATCTATTGATCATAAATAACAAGTGATAGCAGGTTACGTGACTAACTTGTTTTTATTTTTCATATATATATATATATATAGTAATGGGACTGGCTTTTTCTCCATGAGAGTGTATCTAACTATGGTCATCCATTCGGTTTTCAAGGTAGAGCATTAAACATAAGGCAAGTCAGTTGATTGATGATTTTATTCGATTTTATGAAGTGGTCCCATGATGATTACTGTCTGAGTGAGATGGAATTCACACTCACATAACTTCTTTTACCTCACCTCTGCTTGATCCTTGTTATGCCACAGTGTTCAAACTCAGGAAGAATGTGCATGTACTCTATTTTAAGGTATTGTTATTTTGTGTCTGATATGTGCATTGAATATGCTTATGGCATGATTAATTAGAAAATAAATAAGATGACAAACAATCAGTTTAATTTAATATTTAACAAATTTATTTTAATGACAAGATTTTTATTCTTGATTGTTACTGGTTGTATAGGCATAATCATCCTTCATTTGTATTCATCAATTACGGAATCATCCAAACCTTTGATCACTATGAAGGATGGTAATCCATCATTGTAATTTAATAATTTCAAGTTAACATAGAAGACAATTTAAAACTATATTCTAATAATAACTCTTTGAATCAATAAACATCACACGATCACCATTTCTTATGCTTGCTTATAACTGTTATTAAAACAGGCAAAACTCTCTATATGTATTGCCACTCAGTACAAGCAAGAGTAATCAATGGATGCCAGAAGGCTTGCGCATAAAATCCCCATATAATGCCTACTCATCCAATATCCCCAGACTAGTTTCTGGCTTGTGGCCTTCGTCAGTGAGGAGCCTTGGATCTGAGAGCACTGCACCTAGATCTTAGGATCAAATGAGACTCTTCAGCAACCACCTTTTATCTCTACTTAACTACAAAACTATGAGTCTTAAATTGAAAGCACTGTAATATTTTTAATCCAAGTTCATTAGCTTATAAATTCATATGGGTCTGAACTCAGTTCAGTATCCAGACATTTTGGTAACTTTGGTTCTTTAATAATCATAGCCACCACTATCCTATTTAGCAGGATTGGTTTTAAGCCAATAAACATCACATAATCATCATTGCTTATGCTTGGTTATAATTGTTATTAACTAGTCTGGGGATATTAGATGAGTAGGCACTAGATGGGGGTTTTATACATGAGCCTTCTGGCATCCATTGATTACTCTGGCTTGTACTGAGTGGCAATATGTATAGAGAGTCAGATAAAACACAACTTACATTTGCAGATTGGCTTGCCTACTAGACAAATTTATAATTATATTTTAAAGTAGATTTTGTATGAAAACTAAAAAGTATATTTTATGTTCAGTAATTATAAAACCCAGTTAATTTAACAGAGTTATAGAGTGGCCACCAAAAGTTTTCTGACCAATTTCCAGATGAGGTAAGCAAAAACATTTCAGATTTGTCAAATATGTGGATCTGTTGAGCTTAGGTTTCACTTGGTTATGACTTTTTTTAGTATTAGAAATATTTAGCATCTAAATTGTATATATAAAATAACCTATGATTAATGTATTGAAATACTTTTAAATGACTGAAGACACTTTGATTCTAGGGAGTACATTTTACAATAGTAAAACATAATATCTTTTCTTATGGCATCCCAATTAAGGATGGAACAATATGTTTTAAGGTTAAAGTTATATGTCATTAATCAATTTATATTTATTTCATACTATTGATACAGCTATACTTTTCACAACTTATTAAACAATTAAGAAATTAGTGGCCTTGTTATATAATAGCATAACCTGTTAAAAATTACTCATTTCACAAAATTAATGAGTTTCTAAAAAACATTAGAATGGTAATGAGTACAACTCTATGTTTCAAAATATTATTATACACTTGACAAGTGATAAAGATCATATAAGTTACACTATTTAATCAGCATCTCAATTGGTTTTTATTCTCCAAGAAAAGAGCCATATAAAAAAATAATAAATTGTTTGTTCATAAAAAGTTGAGTACCCGAAATGGAGTCTTCCATTACATTACTGAAATTAAGCAAAACAAAACAATGATAATCTTATAAATAAGAATTTTAAAAAAATTGCTTTAAAGTTCTAATTATAAAATAAGTAAAAAATTTCACCCATAGAGATATAATACTTTTACATCTGTGGTGAAATCTACATCATATTATGATCATAAGTTTCATTTTAAGGCAGCTTATTAGCATTTAACTGACCAATCCAAGTAAAACTGTGTTCATTACCTTCTACTTAATAATTCCTAAATACTCATTGGCTAGCAAGAGCATGTAGTTTTTAAGAAACTAAGAAAACCATAACATATAAAAACTTGAACTGATTTTAGATGTATATGACAAGATTGAAAACATTTATGTGTTTTTCAGATTGGATTGACAGCTTGATAATATAATAGATAAATTGTGGTTGTTGAAAGGAAAATGCCTTAGATCCTAAAGATTCAGGTGTACTGTTCCAAAATCCAAAGCCCCTTATTGCTGAAAGCCATAAGTTTAAATTAATCTGAGAATATTGGATAGGAAAGCACAAATTAGGAATTTTTTAAGCATCACCATCAGCATCTATTAGTTATTGAAGTTTACAGTTGATAGCATAAAGATGATAAAAGATATAAAAAAAATGTATGTATATAAAACAGCATTATTAACATTGGAATCATGTGATAGAGTCATGTGATATTTTATTGGTTTATACCAAATCATTGCCACAAAACAGAGGTGACTATTGTTATTAAAATACTGAAGCCACTATAATATATAAAAACTGAATTAGTTTCAGATCTATATATACAATAAAAAGTATATTTGACTGATTGCTTGATTGTACAACCAGAAGGATTAATTATGGTTTCCGGAAAAAATGTGCATTAGATTCTAAAAGTTGGTTTAAAATCCAAACTTTACTGATGAACCATAAAAGTTTGTGAAAATGATGCCATTGTAGGAATAAAAACTTTCTGAACAGTTTCATAATTAAATAAGACTTTTTTCATAATAATTTATATGTTTTTAAATAGTTTTTTTGACGAAGTTTTTTAAATTTTAAATGATGAAAATATAACTGTGTATTTAAGTAATTTTATAGTTATGATATAATAAAGCAATCATTCGTTAAAAGCTGTCATTGCTAATTTGAAATATATCGTGTATTTTGTCTGAAATATTTGAAGTCAAAAGTATGAACCACTTTTAACTTATTATCCAAGTTTATATTGAAATCTTAAATCAGATACTGTAAATATGTGAATATCGAAAGTATAATAATTCTCTGAATATTTTCATATTTAAATAATTTCTACATTAATCGCTTCTGAATATTGTTATGTTTAAATAATTATTATTATTTAAATGTATGAAACATATAAAAAATCTCTTATATATGAAATGTGCAGGCTTATTATGGGAAGCCTTACTTATGAGAATATTCAAAAAGTCGTTATACTTTCAATATTCAAACATTTGTAGTAATATTATCTGATTTGGATAAAATATAAGCTTGTCAAGCATTGTTAGCCAAGAGGTCATCGAAGCCACCTTGCAAGCAAGTAGTTGGTTGCAGACGGTTGTGGGTTCACCTCCCGGACGATGCTATGACATATGAAAATATATATATATTTAAGCTTGTACAATAGGTTAAAAGTGGTTTCCATTTTTTACCTAAAGTATTTAAAACAAATATATTTGCTACATGACTTATTTCCAATTAGCAAGCTTGTAATTTTAATTAACATTTTGCTTCATTATATGGTAACTGGAAAATTTACTTAAGTAAAAAAATCTGTTAAATTTTATCATTTAAAATATATAAAGCTTGTGAAAAGTCTCTTATATAATAAATATTTATAAAAATATCTTTTAATAGTCATAAGGAAAACACCACTACACATGATGCTCTCATTCAAACTCAAGTTAGAATCTTTGAAAAGATAAGAATGAATCCACTTATCTTTTTCTTTTCAAAGATTTCTCTCTAGTGTTTAAAGAGGGTGTATTCCTCATCTTTATAAATTAATACAGCACATGTTTCAGGGAGAGGGGGTGTTTCCCTTATGACACAAATAAAACAGTGCTAGGTAAATAAATAATTTTATATATATATATATATCTTTTGGAAAAGACAAAAATGTCATTTGATATTCATCATTTACCAATAATTGTACTCAAAAGAATTATGAACTTACATTTATTTTCCCTCTAAAAATTATAAATTAGCATTTTTCTTGTTCTATCCTCTATAGTCTTTTTCATAGCATCTTTTATAATCCATCTATCAATGATTCGTGTTCAGTAATGGTTTTTTTTTTCTCTTCATAATTGTTTTAAAAATTGATTCTTTAGTTCATTTAATCTTTTTTACAATTTCTGTTAGTTAATATTATCTTCCTATTCTCCTCCAACTTAGCAGTTTTATTCTCCGCCATACTTTCTAATTAATCATATTTCTGTTGCCCAAATAACTATGTTCCTATCAAAGCATTTAACAAAAAACAAAAAAAAAATTTTAGATGTAAATTTAATATGTAATAATAAAAATTATCACTTTACAAATGAAAAAACCTTATATACTAATTAAAATGGCTTCTATATTTTCTTCAGCTTGGTTACAAATTGTATATAATATTTACAGTTTTTTCACTGTCTGCAAAAAATGAGGGTTGTTTTCTCATCCCTGGTGTTTGCCTCGAGATGTCGCTATTTCTAGGTCAATTCCTAGAAATATACCGTTTCCCCGGCCTTCACCCAACAAAAGAGGAATATTTCTACATTATAAATGCAGAAAAGAGTCCTCACGTTATGTTGGATGGAGGAGGAGGTGGCAGCGACAGAAGCCAACACAAAAAGACTTCTTTCTATGATAAAACACAGAAAGAGTTCCCGACGGCTGCCGGTTATGGCCTTTTTCTATGCTAAAAGCAAAGAGAAAGAAATGCCTTGATTGGCTGCCATAGTGGTCGATTTGGTTCATCATTTTCTCATAATAGTAGAATATCTATTTTCTCTGTAGTTTCGTGTGAGAGTGTGTGTATTTGAAGCGATCGTAGCTTTTTAAAATTTGATAAGACGTCTATTTTTTTTAATGTGTTGTAACTTACTTTACTGTTTACTGTTGTAAGTTTAGTAATAATGTCCTGAAGATTCCATTATGAAGGGGTAACCCTCAAAAATTGCTTTTAAGGGTGCCGAACGGAAAAATTTCAAGGATCACGCAAAAGTACCGTTTTCGCGAGAATTCGTCCATGACTAGTTACTTTCACTATATATATACGCATGAACAAAAACAACCCAGTGTCTAATTATTAGGAATTACTTGTCCGAAAAATAAAATTAGTCAGGTATTTTTTTTTTTTTTGTTACATTTATTATTTCAAAATAAGATTAGTTTTTATATCTACACACTAACAAAACCAACCCAGTTCCTGATTAATTACTGTCTTTAAAAAAAAAAAAAGCAAATTCAATGGGGTTTTGATTTTTTCAATGGAGTATTTGAATTACGGTTTGTTTGTTTTTACATATATACACAAGATTTACCAAAAAAAAAAGAAACCCACTTTCTGATTAATTACTGTCGAAAGAAACGCAAATTAGTCGGCTATCATTTTTAAATTTAGTATCCACTTTCTGATTCATTACTCCCCCCCCCCCAAAAAAGAAAACGGAAATTAGTCGAGTATCATTTTTCAATCGAGTCTTTCGATGACGGTCCTTACTAATAAATAGTAGTGATGTTACTTTTGATAGATTTAGAATTACGTCTTGCTTTTTTAATAATTGGTTTACTCTTGACCAAAAATACTGTAACTTTAAAAAAAGACACACATAAAGTCCAAAAAAAATGATAAAAAGCCCCGTAACTTTAAAGACACACACACACAAAACTAAAAAACAATCTAAGATGAATAAACATTGTCTTATTACATCTTGCTTTGGAATCAAATTATTGATTTACTCTTGCAAAAAATATACCGTAACTTTAAAAAGACACATCTAAAGTCCAAAAAAAAAAATAATTAGAAAAAGGCCCATAACTTTAATGACACACACACAAACTCAAAAACAAGATAAGATTAATAAATTTACTTATTACATCTTGCTTTTGAATAAAATTATTGATTTACTCTTGCAAAAAAAAAAAAAAAAAGACTGTAACTTTAAAAATACACACGTAAAGTCAAAAAAAAATTAGAAAAACACCGTAACTTTAAAGACACACACACACAAACTCAAAAACAAGATAAGATTAATAAACATTTACAAAAATGAAAAAAACTAACATCATATAATAGTATTAGTTAATAGAATATTTTATTACAAATCTAAGAAATCAGATCTTTTTAGATCAAATTGATCATTTAGGTCCGGCCCGGAATCCTTATATGTATATGTTTTTGCTTAGCATCAACACCATCCTGTGGCGAACACCAAGGATGAGAAAACAACCAAAATGAGTGTCAAAATCCTATTGATGACCATTTATTTACTTGTGTAACAGATAACTGTGGCTTTTTTTAGACATCTTAAAGATTAATAAAATATAAAAAAACCTGAAGTACTCCAATCACGAGTTAGATGGCCGGCATTATTAAAGTTATTTCATTTTCTATTGCAGCCATTGACTCAATGGTTAATTATATGGTTTATTATCTACATCTCCAGATATCCTGGCTATTGAATCCCATTTATTAAGTAGATAAGTATAATGACTATGGGTTGTTTCGAATCTATTAGAGATTCCAATGGTGTCCAGGAAAATGAATGTAATTGATTTTATTTTGAATCCTAAAAAAGACATGTGTTTGAACCTCCTATAAATTTCCTTTTTTATGCAACAATTGTTCAATTGTAAATTCTTGGTTGATTACACAAAAAGGAGACCTTGATTTGAGATTGAATCTTATATGATAAACCTATATCCTGAATTACTACTAAGTCTATCTGCTCAGCAGCTTTTTAGATATTTTTTGTGAGACAAGAATTTGTGAAATAAATATTTTTTGTTGCATATTCACAATATTAATCGACAAAAAATTTATTAGTATTAAAATAAAAATACCTTTTTATTATTATTATATCACGCAACATACAACAAACTTATAAAACTTTGAATATAATAAATGTTATAATAGCAATCACAACTATTAACAATTAAAAAACGCTCCGATGTTACAAAGCTCGTGATATTCTAAATTGCGCCAATAAATGTGTATCTTAGAATAATTCTTTAACTTGTATTAGTTAAATTTTTAAAGATAAGTGATGCCTTTTAGCTTCGATCATTTTTGTTTTTACTTTAAATTAAGAACCGCTGCCTATATCGCTGGTATATTAAATTTGATTTCTTCTGTAACCATGTTTGGCCTTTATTATTACAATACAAGTTCGGACTTTTACGACAATGATTTGAATACTATATGGCAAATAGTTGTAAATTTAGTTGCAACTTGCTTCCAAGTTTTATTCTCTTGTTTATTATTTTTTGGTGCTTTTTATCAAATTTCTTCTATGGTAATAGTGTGGCTTTATATAATGGCAGTAATAATTCCACTTAAAATCGGCATAGCCATATATAATCTAAGTGTATTCGATAGACAACAAATCACGATAATAAGCATTTGTGAAATTCTCATATATTCCATTCACGTTTATCTATGGATTTATGTAGATAATTATTATTTTAGTATAATATCATTACGCCATAATGTACAATATCCTATTTCAGTGTAATTAGATAGCCAAAACTTTGTTTGTTTATCATTTATGCGATTAAAGATACAAAAATAGAAAAACTAATATATATCTGTACGTGTAGATTAAGTATCTCTCAGATGTATTTCAAAACATTCCCCACTTAATGTTTTCAAAATGTGTGTGTTATATATAAATTATTTAATGGCACGGTATATATGTAATTAATTTAAACAAGTTTTCAGTTTATATCTCTGATAATCAGGTCTGATTTTGGTTTCTTTTAAGTTTATCTGGACTTTCTAAAAATATAGTCCTGTCATTAGAAATTTGATTCAGCATCCTTTCATCCACCAGTGCAAACTTCGTCTTTATAAATCAAATTCTGTTTAGCAATTAGTTAAAATAAAAAGTCTCTTGTCATTTAAATATGTTTTTATTCAAATTTTTGTTAAATTTCAATCTCTATCTATTGTTTTAGAATATTTCTGAGAATTGTATCCTAAACATCACGCAACTGTATGGAGAGTTTTGCCTCTGTGTAATTGTACCCTAAAATAATGTTTTGTTACTCAGAGTTATAAATTATAACTGATAGTCAACGACAGGTTAACTTATCACAGATAGGCAGGCAGGGAGGTTTGATATCAATTCTCAGGCAGTGGCAATAAAATAATAAAAAAACTGATAAGGGAGAATGGAATCAAATACACATTTATTATGTAATCATTTTATTAAGTTTAATACGTCAAGATCTTATTATAACCTTCTGCCACAATTAGCTAAAAGACTATCTGCTCCATATTATTTAGGAATTATTTTGAACTGTAGCTTAACTTATTTTTTTCATTTATCTAAGATTAAAATAAAAATAATTTCTGTGAGTAATCTACCTGGAAAACTGGCTGGCATATTTAAGATAGTGATAGAAGTACTTTAGAAATAACTTCTTTAGTTAGCATAATCTACTTATGAATACTGTCCTTCTGTTTGGAAAGAAAGTGTCCATACTAAACTTTTGGATAATTAAATATTATGAGAAATATTATTTGACCATTTAAGTCTAGTCTTTTAGAATGGCTTCCATAACTTATTCTTCTACCAGATGTCTTATGTGACTTGGTAAAGTAGCAGATTCTGTAGTGATCAGTTCTGTCGCTTCAAGCACTCAAAGATCTTACAAATTTCAAGCAATCTTACACAAGATATTAAAAAATGATTTGCCTCACAGAAAATATATGTAAAACTGCTAAATAGATGGACTTGTGAATAATTCAAGATATAGTTTTGCATCCAAGACTCACTTTAAATCTAAATCCTCTTATGGACATTCAATCAAAAATCTACTATGAACAATAATGCCATAATAATTGATGTTTTTTTAATTTTAACAATTCTTTTCCAGATTTAACAGTAAAATCACTTGGATTGGATTTTTATTGACATTACTGGAATTAATTGGCAGATTCAAGACAATCCATGATCATTACACTTGTCTTCTCCACAAATTAAATTTAATACTTACTGATCTATATGAATGGGACAAACACAAAGTATAAACCTGATAGACTATCAAATCTTAGACTACAATGATAGAATTGAGGGTTTAATTAAATTACTAATGAATCTACCTCCTGGTTGAAATCTATGCAAGTTCCTTTATAATTTGTTATGGGTTTAGTTGTCTAAAGAAATACATACCTAAATAAATAAATAGATATAACTAATTACACTTTAGTGGCATTTAAAAATATTCATGTGATTGAAGATATATTTGGAGACAATGTAGAATGTTTTCTAGTAATGACTAAAGAATAAAACAAAAACATTGACTATGGATGCTTGATGAGAAGTATCTAGTCATGAAGAATTTTGTAAACATGGTCTTCCACTCTCCTGGCATTTAACTCTTACAAATAATACTAAGACAAAGTTCATCCTGTGTGAATGACATTATAAAGTTTTGGTAATTGAATTCATAAATATAAATGGATTTTGCAATAAAACTCTGCTTAATGTTGATTGCTATTTTATTCTTCCCAGAAATTTCTTGTAAGCAGATGCTAGCTAGATAAAGGGTATTTTCTTAATACTTTAATGTCTTTCAAAGCTGTGATAAATCATTATCTGCAATGTATATTAACTAGCTAACATTAGCCATCTGTCTCTCCTAGAAGAAAGTTTTATAAGATAAAACACAAGGGAATGAGTTGATAATTCTTAAGATCACAAAATTTCTAGACAATGAAGATTATTTAAAGTGCAAATCTCTAATCCAATTATCTTCTAAATACATTGGCGTACTTACCTTCTCCAGATTAGTGAATATAATAATTTATTATTGTTGGTAAAGTTTACTTTTAATAATTAATAAAAATTCTTTAGTAATGGTAATTATTGTTGTTACTTTATATTAAAGTTGCTGCCTTCTAAATAATTATTTCACATGGCAATCCTCTTCCACTATAAATGGATGAATCTTTTATCCTGTTAACTTTCGTGTCATTTTATTATTCTCTTTGTTCCTTTACAAAAAGTTATTGGAGTGATCATGAGCAAACTAAAGTCTGATTTATTTTATTATTATTTATTATAGTTGTTGTTATAAAATATCTTGATCTTCTGAATCACTTTATGATTATTTATAACTGATCTGAATGCTTTCTGTATATATTAAATGACCTACACAAATTTTGATAGCACATCAAAATATACTGCAATCATCTTTTCCAGCCATCATGAAGGGAATAATTGTCAATGTTTGTGTTTGTTACATGAAAATCTATTGATCGATTAATTTAAAAATTTGTTTGGTAAATAATTTATTAAATGATTTGTCGTTTTAGCATCTACACTTTCAAATACTGTTTTAAGTTTTTTTTCATTTCTTGGAAATAAACAAGAACGTCAAGTGTAAATTCTCTTGGTTTTTACTCCAGAACCACTATAACATTCTCCTTTAAATAATATCCAAAAAAAATTATAATGCTTCAGTCTAAAAGCAATTCAGTCGAAGGTTTTTTTAGTTGTTATAGATAATATAGTGTATTGTATAATGTATAGCTCCCATAGTTTGGTGGGGTGGGTGTTTTGAAAGTATAGCTTTTGTTACTTGAGAAAAATATAACACGCATTTGATAAATAAGTTAATATTAACATATTAATGCAATCTCATTAGAACAATTCTTTAAAATTATTTTTATTGTCACTTCAAAGTGATTACATTAAATAAAATAATAAAAATGCAATAATTCTTTATCATAGCAAATTTCTTCAGTTCTCGGAATGTTTTGTTTGGGTTTATGAGGCAAGTGAATCAGCCTTAAAGATATGGTATTCAATTCGTCTCACTGACATTACAGAAATGTACAATCCTACGTTGTATAAACTGTATTTGGAAAATATACCTACTTTTTAAAGAAAAAGAAACATTTCTCTTCTTCTTTCATGAACATACATACTAATATTTATATAATTTCAGTTATGATACTTTATTATATATATATACAGTACGCTAATACTAATTATAATGTAGTAAAATATATATGTGTGTGTTATTGGAGATGCCAGATAGCAATAGTAAAATGGCTATAGTTTATATTTATATAATTAATATCAATATAAATAACTTAGTAAACTCCACTTTCGTTCATTTATATAGTATACATAATTTTGAAAAATGTTTATTTGCTAACTTGCGCCAAAAGATGTCACTGCTACCTGAGCTATAAAATAAAAAGAGGAAAATGTAGAATATTAAAAATATATTAAAACAACGCTAATATAGTATCAAAACAAGGTCAGCATTGTTGCAAAAAATATTTATGATAATAATAGGAGAAATGATTTGTTATTTAAGGCTAGAACTGAAAGTCTAAAGACAAAAAATAAATAAAAGTTTTGAATTTGTTATATGATTTGTGAGGTTGTGGGATTAAAATATATGTTTAGTAAAATAAAAAAAGAAATCATAGAATTATAGGATATATGTAGAGCGAGGGATAAAATTACCGTAAAGAAAAGAAATGATGGATTTTTTTTAAGGATACTTGAAATATAGCAAGAAATTAAGAATAAAATAAATGAAAAAATTTAGAGAAATAATTAAGACGAAGGTTTTGTCCATGTAATATATATATTAAAAGTAATTAGCATCAAGTAAGAGTGACTTTGAAAAGAAATAATTACAATGTATCACATTTCATAAATATTTAAGCTTCTGTAATTAATGGTATTTTATGGATTTAAAAAATATATGTTATATTAATATTTAAGGACTTGGTTTACTTTGTATATATAAAAGTGAGTACCATACTTTTATTTGTTCAAATTACAAAGATGATGTCGAATAATATGAAGAACTTATAATTTTGTATATTCATTAAATGTTTTACCATTTTTTCCTTATCTCTTTTGGAATTAGAATGGTTGTATTCTTTTATGTGTGACTCTAACAATGATGATGTTAATGAATAACACTACACAGTTAGTTCTTACTTACAAAATGCAAGATACATAAATTCTTACTTATAGGTACACCTGACATATACAGAAACCAGGATAATAATTCTCACTCTATCATGCCCATTCACATATTTAACTTAATAATATATTGTATATAATATATATCTTTCATCATTAGCAGCAGAATAAATGTTATTAATTATGCAAATGATAAAAAGCAGAGTATCCATTATTTGGAGTAGTCTTAGGAATGTGATTTCTGAAAATCACTGAACTATAGATATAAACATTGAAATAAGAAGTACTTTGGAATAATACATCAATGGGTTTTTTTTTAAAAAAAATTGTATATGTGAACATTTAGTTACAATGATCTTAATGCATTAATTACGTAAGTCAAGAACCATCTGCATTTCTAAATTTAGAAACTATCCAAATCTTTTCAATTACACTTTTAAATACTATATATCACTTATATTTATGCTTCACAAATTGTTTTCAATAATGATTGCAAAGATCATTTTAACTTTTTACTTTTTGTCTTTATCTTTATGGAGTAGAAATAGCCATATTTGTTTACAAAGTGATTATTTATTATGTATTTTCTTATGCAGATACTTTAATAAACATCTAATTTGAATGTTGTGTTATTTAAGATGTAATTATTTTGACCAATTATTATAAGCTGGTAGAAAAAAAAATTTTTGATATGAATTAATATGTTGACAACATTTTAGCTTTAGAATATGCTGAATTTATGCCAAATATTCAGATGATATAAGAAGTATTTTTTTTAATAATGCACATTGAAAAGAGATTTCAAAATAAACTAAAAATTGTTGCTATTTTTGTTGTTGACCTCTATTGTTTCTATTTTCAAAAATGATATTTAGAATTCATAAATTCAGAAAACTATCGGATGACTCTATCACATACTACAACAAATGCATTACTGTTTCAGTAGCATAATTTTTTCTTCATACCTCTATGCCATCTAATGTAAGCTTTAGTAACTAATAGATACTAATTGATAGAGTTAAATAAATTCCTAGTGCTGTCCTATCCAATATTCCCAAACTAGTTTCAAGCTTATGGCTTTTATCAGAGTCCAAGATCCAAAGCTCCTTTTGATGAAAACAATAAGCCTAAAACTAATCTGTGGATACTAAATAGAACAGCACTGGATAGGGATTTATTAAGCATTATCATCTGGGATGCATTAGTTACTAAACCTTTTAGAAGGTGTCAGAGATGTGAAGAAAAAATAAATACAATAAAATCACTATTCTGTTTGATAAATTATTAGGAATATAAAAATTGAAACAATATTAAATGCTACTCAGATTCAAAATTTTATGAAATGATCTCTCATAGTGTTTAATTCTTTTATCTACTTTATTAAATATATTTATCAGTGATTTTTCACAAACAGAATGCATAAAAAAATTCACTTATGTTAATATTATTGCTTTGACTTAAGAAAAGATTAAAGATGTTCTTTCCAAAAATAAAAAAAATCTTAATAAGAATTAAAAAATATTGGACATTTTTTCAATGACTGGGTTATATTCATATTTTCACAAAGATAGTCTACTCAACTTTTCATCCAAACTATAGCAAATATTTCGTAATATGAACATAACCTGCAACAATAGATTGAAATACAATTTTAAACTATTACCTTTGACTGATAATTAACTTATTTTTATCATCTATAAATTAGATTTGAAATAATTTCTATGAACATCTTTTTTGGAAATCTGTTTCGTCATTATTTGCTGTTGTAATGCAAATATTCTAAGAACTGTTTTCTTATCATCTATTGATAAATACTGTGCCTCTGATCAAAGGAAAAATGCACACTTTAAACTTCTGAATGAGAAATATGTTTGGTGTACGATTTGTAAACCCATTCAACATATCAGACTGAATAACTAGCTCAAAATATAGTTTTATCACTTTAAACATTCTTCAAATCAAGATCCTCTTTCCGGAAGCTCAACAAAAATATCTTCAGTAAACTTAAAAAATTTTGGCATAAGAAATGTTTTTTTTTTTTTAGATTCAACAATAAAAGCACTTGGATGGGATCATTTTAGATGTTACTGAAATTTTATTAACAGGTTCAGGGTTACTTACAGTTCTATGCTTATCTGTTTTAAAAATGGACATGAATAGACTCTGACTTATTTAGTTTTTGGCAAAGTGCAAAACATATAGATAATGACTTCAAATCAGCAATTATTACAGTAGCATAATTGGAGAGCCTTATTAAAGTCACTAATAAATCTATTTCCTGGCTTTGAATCTCTACAGATTCCTTTACAAAGTTTGTTAATAGTTAACTGATTAAAAAAAATCCGTCCAATAAAAAAACATTTGTTAAACTAATTCATTAATATTTTTAATGCAACAATGTTATATTGAAATTTTTGTGCCTTTTGTGTATAAAAATTATTTCCTAGACCAGGGATGGGGAACCTCTGGCCCTCTAAGGCATTTTGGTCCCAGACATTTTCACAAACATATATAAAATGGATCTGTATAAAACTTCTTTTTAAACACACACATGTACGTGTAAATATTGAATTAAGAGTTAAATAAAATAAAATATTCTACATCTTTTTATCTTTCCAACATTTATAGTAATTCACATCATTCTATCAGAAGGGCAATACTTTTTCAGAAAAATAAATCCTAGATATGATATAGAATAAAATATCTTTATATAACAACAAAATAATATATGACAATAGTTGTAATATAATCATATACTCATAACATAAAAAAGCTCTTTTTGGCAATTTTTAATATTTGCCCTTTTCAATATGTCTTGGTTAACTACAAAAAATAACATATTGCATACATAGTGACATCTACTGGGTCTATATAAAATTAACACAAGCCTATAATTATGCTTTAGTATTTTTATAATAACACATATTATATAACCCTCCATTCATTTTTCATTATCCAATTATTAGTTAAATTAATTGATGTTTTATAAATGTTCATACAATTATTTATGTTATAATTAATGTATTTAGTTTTATAAATCTTCCTTCTATTTATTTCTTTAATATAATTTAATGTGCTTATATTCTTAACCCAATCTATTCTATGTCCATATTTTAAGTAGTGAACATATAATGCAGATCTGTCATCTCTCCTATTAATAGCATTATTATGTTCTTTAGCACTTCTAATTGTTTCACTGTATGTCCATAATAAACCTTACTGCAAACCCCACAAGTAATTTTGTACATTATACTTTTTTTATATTTTATATCATCTTTTACTTTATAATTCACTACTAATATATCAAGATTTTTACTATTTGACTATCTTATTTTAATATTTTATCTATATAATATTTATTTTTATTTTTTAAAAATATATGATAAATTTTGGGAACATATGAAAGTTTTACCCATTTTATATTGTCTGATTTACTATTATTACCCAAATTATATTGTTTATAATTAAATAATATATTTCTAATACTTCTAGGGTTATATCCATAACTAGTATACAATTTTATAAATTACTCTTTTTGTAAAGTAGCTATCTTTCTATCCATGTTATATTTGTCATTTTTATTTTTAAAATTTTTAATAACTGCCATTTTTTGTATCCATGCCTGTTGCAATCCATAGAAATAATTTTTCTTAATTTATCTTCTTTAATGAAGTATTTTAATATAATCATATTATTATCATCTATCTCTATATCTAAATACTTTAACATCAATTTCTATTATTGTAAATTTTATATTATCCATATTATTATTAAGTTCATTATAAGTCTTTATAACTCTTTTATTATTAATTATTAATATATCTTGATTTTCTATTCTATTATTAACGATTTTCATTTTAATCTCACAGTATATATATATCATAAATAATTTATATATCTCTGTTAAAAATAATCTAATATTTCTACTGAATCAGTTTTTAAAAATTATTCTACAATAATATAAGCACATTCACTGAAAGTTTATATATGTTATATTATTAAAGACACAGTGATTTTCCAAAATATAAAAACAAACTAATGCAATTAATTTGTATATATAACAAATATTAACACATTATTATCATCGTGGTAGTTTACAATTACTTTCCATTCGACATGATTTATTCCAAGCCTCTTACTATAAGAATTATAGCAAAGTTCGATGAACTTAGATAAAAGGAAATCCTATTATTTAATAGGATGCAAATTGTTATGTGTAATTATTTCAAGACTATTTTAAACACAAGCATGAATTTAAATAAGCTAAGATCTTACTAGCTAATAAATAAATATATATATAACTTTATCTTTCTTATTGCGTTGCCAAATCCATATAATATTAATACTATTTATGTTCTTTATTATTTTTTAAAATGCTTTTTTACAATCCACAAGATAGTTTCAATTGCCCCAGAAATTTTCTTCAGAACTATAACAAACACAATACAAATACATGGATACAAATATACACGAATATATAATTTTACATTTTATGTATTATACTCTGCCAAAAGAATGATAACTCATAGAAATTTTGCAAGTACATAAATTAGGATATACTTTTATTTTCTTTAGGTATAATTTTTTACTTTTATTATTTTAATTTAGATTAGCAATTATGAGATCAAACATCCTATTTGAAAAGATCACAAATCTTTTAATAATTAAGTAAATACCAAAGTACTCTGTTCAATGGCATAAGAATACCAAGATACTCCTCCTTATTAAGCATCTAGATATTTCTATGACTAACACTAATAATTAATAAAATATAATAAAACATCTATAACTATTTACCTTAATGTTAATTAATTAAAAAGATTATAATATGAATTTACTGAATATATGTTGTCAATCATTACTATTCTAATAAAGTTATAATTAATAATAATAATAATAATAATAATAATAATAATAATAATAATAATAATAATAATAATAATAATAATAATAATAATAATAAGAAGAAGAAGAAGAAGAAGAAGAAGAAGAAGAAGAAAAAGAAGAAGAAGAAAAAGAAGAAGAAGAAGAAGGTAGTCTTCTCTTTGCATGTTGAAACCACTTGAGGGCATAATTTCTATGCAAATGCACAGAAATATACTGTTTAAGTGGCCACGCTACTAATATAATATTCTATTTCAATGCTTAAGCATAGAAATAGTCCATTATACTTGTCTGTGGCACCTATTTCTATGCTACAGCACAGAAATAGGATGTTTATACTGCCACAGGAGTCACCACTGCTTACAGTGAATTTCATGTTACACAGTTTATATGAACAATCCCATTTTAAATTTTGTTATGATATTTTGTAAGGGTGTCTGAAATTGAGACTGTCAAAAGTCTTCAAATTTGTATGCCCAAGTCATCTTTTGCAAATCCAATGGGGTAGTATGAGGTAATAAAAATTGTGGAAACTTTGCCTCACTTATCTAGTCAAAGGTGACACTGTAATCAATTATCAAAGGGGAGGTTAATCGTGCTAAAATTCATGTTTGCATGAGAAAAATCATGAGACCAATAAAAAATACTGGTTTTATTTTTGGCCACGATGTTGTTTTGAAGAAATTATTTGTTTTTCTTCATGTTAAAATTTTATTTGTGTTGAGATGATCTTGTTTTTATTTGTTTTTATTCTTGTTAAAATTACAAATTTTATTTTAGAAAAATAAAAATTTTAAAAAAAAAGGTTTATCCACAATTTATTTTATCTCTTTTAGATAAATTTCATTATTTATGATTTTATTGTAAATCAAAAAAGCACTTTAAAGTTGAAAAAAAAAGGGCAACATTATAATTCTATTTGTTTACATAAAAATTACACCCTCAAGTGTTTTCAACATGCTAAGAGTAAACTACCAATAATAATAATAATAATAATAATAATAATAATAGTAGTAGTAGTAGTAGTAGTAGTAGTAGTAGTAGTAGCAGTAGTAGTAGTAGTAGTAGTAGTAATAGTAGTGGTAGTGGCAGTGGTAGTGGTAGTGGTAGTGGTCGCAGTGCCGGTGGTGGAGGTGGAGGTTGTGGTTAGTAATAGTAATAATAATAACAACAACAAAAAAGAAGAAAATAGTAAGCACAATGAACTCTAAAATAGTAATTTTATAACTGCTAAATAATCATTGAACACTTTAGTTAACCTATTAGATATAAAGAGGGATTTTACTTAAATCTATAGGTAATGCAATAATTTAGAAAACTTTTAATTATCATAATTATAAATAAAACTATCTTATCATTTTATATTTTTATGATCTATAAGACTTTGAGAATAAATAACCAACTTTATTTTAATTAAAATAATAATCCGTAACCTTAACAATGAAATAATTAATAATATGATTTTCCAAAATCAACACACATTACTACATTTAGAATGCATACTTCATTGATGATTTAAGTGATTGTAATAGTTTGTTATAGATTAATATAGCTTTTAAATTATGTTATTCTTAAATAATTATTATACCTTATCTTATTCTTATGTTAATTCTTATTCAAAATTTAAATTTCATAATTTAATTAAGTTGTATTGTACCATTAACACTCTGTGAAGATGGTGTAGTGATGATGATTCAGAATAAAGAAACAACTCTGTGTATTTAATCAAATTTATAAACATTAAATTTATTAACATATTATTTGCAAAAAAAATTTTTTAAATAATTATACTTGAACTAATAAATAATTTAGCAAATAAAATAAAAATATAATAATATTAGTCAATAAAATTATTTACACATTAAAATATCTTTATCCTCCTTTAATTATAATTGTCAAAAACTAGAAATTAAATACTTTTTTAAATAATATAAGGTTTTCCTGTTTTAGCTCAACTTTATTTTCCTTATCCGCTAAAAGTACACACTTATTGTATTATAACATTGTAGTGATAATCAATAACATTTTATGACTACTATTTACAAACATTATCATTTAGAGCTTCTTTTCAACAAATATAATTTATAAACCTTGACAACTCTAAATCTATAAGAAGATTAAAAAATATGTATTTTCTGTAAAACAAAAAACAATATTATTTTCATATTCTGAAATATTAATATTATTTTTATTGTTCTATGACATTTATATTTTTTGATCTCTATTGCCATATGCCAATAAAATTTTAATTAACAATTATTGAATTATTGGTTTTTAACATAATCCTCAAATTTTAAATTTCACTATACTATCATGAGAATTATAATATATTTTGGTACATCATTAAAACATTAAAACAAAAAATTACTAAATTTAGTATATCTACCATAAACTTAGACAATAGTTATCTATATCTCTAATTTAACTATGCAAATTTCCTTGCTTTCATTCTCAACCTATTACTTTTTCTATAATATACTAATAATAAACTAAACAGCCCCAATTCAGAATCTAATATAAATATAATATAATTAATTCAGATTAAATATGAGATTAAATTAAATATTAAATATCAGATTATTACTACAGATGGTAACAATGTATGAAATTAGTCATAGAATTAAACTTGGTTGGAGTGCTATTGGTAGAAATAACTTGATACTAAGAGAAAATATGCCTATGTGTTTGTAAAGGAAGATTTTTAATAAATGTGTTTTGCTAGTTCTTATTTATGGATCTGAGACTTGGACATACAGAGACTTCAGACCACTCACAGAAGTATGAAGAGATGCATGTTAGGAGTAACAAAAAGAGATCGAAAACACAATATATGAGTAAGAGAACAAACATGTGTTACTGACCTCATTGAGAAAATTAAAAACTGAAGTGGGACTGGGCTAGACATATTGCTAGAAGGAGATGATAATAGATGGACAATTGAAATCCTAAATACAACTAATTAGTACAGTTTCAATCATAAACTAACTACCTCAAGCACCTTAGATAGAAGGAAATTATTTCATCTAATAGGGTGAAAGTTGTTAACTATAATTAATTTCAAGGTAGAGCTAATTTTAGTAAGCTATGATCTTAATAACTACTAAATAAACACATTTCATGTTCCAAATATGAAGTACAGTTGATAAATTAACAATGAAAAACTATCAACATAACTATATAAGAATAAATTAAAGAATGCATAAAGCTATATAAAACTCATATAGTAATAAAATACAACCAATTTCTATAGTTTCAATTATATTATCTGTGTTTAAAAATCCAAGTCTGAATTATATTCTTTAGATAAAAGGAAATCCTCTTATCTATAGAGTTTCATTTAGCTTTATACATTTTTAAATTTATTTTTATATAGTTATGATGGGAGTTTTTCAAAGTGTAAATTGATAATTTATCAATCATACATTGCATTTTGAACATTTATATGTGTGTTTAATAGTTATTAAGATCATAGCTCATTTAAATTCACACTTATGTTCAAAATAGTCTTGAAATCAATTATATTTAACAATTTGTATCCTATTAGAAAAAAGATTTCCTTTTATATAAGGTGTGTGATTCAGACATAGATTTTTAAACACAGGTAGAGTGGTTGAAACTGTAGCAGTTGGTTTTATTCTATTAATATATGAGTTTCATCTAGCTTTATGCATTCTTTAATTTATTTTTATATAGTTATGTTGGGAGTTTTTTCAAAGCTAAACTGATTGTTTAATATTTGAGTTTTGTGTTTAAAATATGTATATGTTTAATAGCTATTAAGATCTTAGTATATTTAAATTCACAATTGTTTTTAAAATAGTCTTGAAATCAATTACACTTAAGAGCACAGTGATCTATCTAGCTTTGAGAAAAATCAGTTTTATTATTTTAATAATAACGAATAGCAGTGATGTTTGAAAATTTGTAATCTGTTACGAATTAAAAGTCTCAATATGTTATAATTTAAGTGTCATTTTTTGTGTCAATATTAACATCTTAGACCAAAGAATAAAGTGATCTCACCTTTTTCTTTTAAAAATATCATTATCTTAACAGCAGATTGAAGATTCTTGATGTAGTAAGTGTGGACTGGATTCGCATTAGATACTTTTATAAGCCAATCTAGCTTAGAGTGAAATCAGTTTTATTATCTTAATAATAAGTAGCAAGTAAAACGACTATTTATTAATCAACTTTCAAATCATATTATATTTTCCTGTTTAATGGAGTTATTTAAACTTCAATAAATTAAAAATCTCAATTAAAGTGTCAATTTTTTGTGCCTATATTAATAACATAGATCCGAGAGGAAAATGGTACAATCCTTTTCTTATTACTTTAACAATAGATTGAAGATTCTTAGTGTTGATATGTGTAGACTGCTTTCATATGATTTAAATAAAATGTTTATATTAGAAACCTTTTTAATGTTAAATAATTAATAATATTTCAAAAATATCAAGAAATATTACTAATCAATATTTTTGACATTCCAGACTTTATTTTAAATAGTTATATAAGTAAATTTTATCTGTATATATTTATTTTCTTCTTTTAATTTATATATATATCTATATAAGATTTGAAATACAGGCATTCTTATACCTGGAACTTAATTGTAAATATAGGGGATTTGAACTCAGTTTTTCAAGCAACCTTCAACTATCCACACTATCTCATACTACTGATACGCATGACCACACACACATTTAAAAACGATAAATAATCATATATATATGTAATCAGTGCTCAGTTTATATTAAGATAGCAAATCTTTATACTTCAATGGACATGCTCCAATCTATTCCAATCTCCAACTCTTCAGCCATCCATACCATTGAAAATCTGATGATAGAATGCCCAAATCACTGTCCTATACATGTAAGTTCAGAGTGACTTGAGGTCAACAAGGGCATAACACCAATATTGGCATCAGCATGGGATTTGGGCATTCTATCATCAGATTTTCAATGGTATGGATGGCTGAAGAGTTGGAGGTTGGAGTAGATTGAAGCCTGTCCATTAAAGTATAAAGATTTGCTATCTTAATTTAAACCAAGCACTGATTATATATATATGTGTAGATGATAATCTGAACCAAGTGATGGGTGCTGGTTCAGCATGAAATGCATATATTGGTGATTATTTTTCTACATGTGTGTGGTCATGTGTATCAGTAGTATGAGATAGTATGGATAGTTGAAGATTGTATGAAAGTCTGAGTTCAAATCCCCTATATTTATACATATTGTATCCATAATGTCAGGCTTGATCTTGATCAAGCTCTATTTTTATTAATAGATGTTTTAAAATTTTTAATTTTATTAAGCTATAATTTTAGTTATTAATTTTATTATGGAAAGATAAAATTCAATATTGTGTGTGTGTGTATATATATATATTATTGAATTAATATACTGCTAATATTTATTATCTCTCATTAATTACTTTTGAGTTAATGATTAATTAATGTTTCAATTTTGCCGTGTATTTTTTTATAGGTTATTTTCGTTTGTTTCATGTTTACATCTGCATTATAGACATTATTGATTTGGCCAATCACAACCTGATCAGTCATGATATTTGCAAGCTCCATATGGAAGTTTAAATTGTTATTATGGGTTAGTCATGTAGATGCTAATAAATTTTGAATCTATCAAGACCTATACCATTTAATAAATTTTGTGCACATTATTATTAAAAAATGAATTAACTGCCCCTTCTCTTTTGTATTCTTATGAGTTTTCAAAACAATGACACCTGGATATTAGACTATATGTAGTCATGAAATTACCATGATCCTGGTTATTTATTTGCCTTGTCTCATCATTGTCATATTTCTTAGTATGTTACCCATAGCATCAGGTTATATCCCATTGATTCTTGATGGTCTAATATATCATAATTATATATTATCCCAAAAAACATATTGAATAGACCCATAAGGTATTTGTCAACATTAAACAAATGATTAGACAAAGTTTAATATTATTAACACTAAGTATTGATTTATAGGACTGTTTTTTGTTTTGTTTTTTAAATTATTATTAACTCAGAGTGATATGGAAAATACATGTTTTACCTAGCAACTATTATTCTTAATTAAGTCTATTATTGAATTAAATTTTTCCAACCATAGTATACAAAAGTACGATATTGAGCTATCCATTAACAAAATATATTTTAAAATGCTATTATTCCAATTTTGGATATAGGTTTTAAAAGAATGTTGCCAATCTAGCCTAAAATCTAAGTAAAAGTAAGGAAGTTACATTACCCTACAGCATGATAATATAAATATGATCATCAATGCATTAAAAAAATTATCATCTTAATATTACCTTTGGTCAATTCTCCTAGTAAGTGTAAATAATCTTTTTTTTTTCTCTCTCTTTTTTTTTTTTTGATATAAGATCTAAGTAGATCTACCATTTTAATTTTAAATTTATTATAATATTTTTTTTATAAAATTTTATAAATAATGATTTGTAAATAATATAATTCCTTGTAAATAAAATTTCTTTTATTTTGAAATTTAAAAGGCTGTTTCATCTTCTTATTGCTATTGCTTGACACTACCCATACTATTGTTATTACCATTACCAACATTATTAAATATTATTATGTCAGAGCATGTGATATTACACTATTGAATTAAATTATAATAAGTATTATTGGTATTACCATAGAATGTTATTTTAAGGTAATAGTCTGAGAATAAAATAATTCATTGTGGTAAAGTGATACTATAGTAGCTTAGATGACATAATAATAGATTTAAACTCAGTCATACTGGTTGGGAATATCAAGATTAATAATTCTGCATTATATTATTTTAACAATATTATTATTATTATGATTATAATCAAGATATATAATATCTCTGAAGATCACCTAATTATTGATATTATTGTTTAGGATTGCAACACTGTTAGAGATATTTGTTAAGTTATTATGACATTTAGAGGAGGAGGAGGAGGAGTAGTATCAGCAGTAGCAATAATAGGATGATGATGATGAATCAGATATTTCTTAATAAATGTTTTATTTATTTATTTCAATCTGTGTGTCTGGATAGCAGTAAAATTCCTCTTGTCTATCCAGATATACGTTATTGTATGCTAATTTATAAAATTAATAAGACTCCTGAGAAATCATTAATAAATAATTTTAGAAATTGATTCCACTTATTAAACTCTATTTGCTAATCTATTTTATTTTCAATATACGAATTATACCTTTCCTATTAAAATGATTTTGGAAACAACCCTAACCTAAAATCAAGTCATCAAGTATTCTAAATTTTAGATGTCATAAATAAATTTATATCCTTACTGTAACGATATATAAATATGTCGTTACATTAAATTGAAATAAAAACTTTTAAGTTCGCATATAAAAATAAGTGTATTAAAAAGAAAAAAAAAACTAAACGCTAAAATTAAAATGTTTGTTAAACGTATATATTCGCACAGATGCTAAACTTTAAAAATATTTTTTTTAATAAATAAAAAAAGGTATTTGAATGTATTTTTTTTATAAAAAAAGATTTAAATATAAAAATCGTTTAAAAAAGAAATAACGTAAGTAAAAATAAAAACAGGTATTAATTAATTCCTGTAATCTGTAAATGGAAATGATTGTTTATTAATTATCCAAAAGCTGTCTAATTAAAAAGTCAGAGAGTAAATTAGATAAGAGAATAAAGAGATTTTAGCTTGACCAATGGAAGCACTAAGCCTTGGCTCGGACCCTAACGAAAGTGATGGATTAGTGACGTTTTGTTGATTGAATCCGTGTGGATTAATATAAAAAGAGAAATACAGTTTTTTCGGACTTGATTTGATGAGAACGGTAAGACGCACTTGCCGTTCTCTCTCATTTTTTTTTGTTTTAAAAAAAATATAAAATGAAAAGACTGTGATACAAGAATGGAACCAGCTAATGCTACCTCCAGAACATTATCTTCCAATGGAGATGTCGTGGGAATTAAAAAACAGGAACCTGGACTCTTCTACCGTAAGCTATATTGACATGAACTCTAAATTTAAAAATAACTAAGAACTTTCGTTCAAGCTTATGAACTTCTATCTGACTTTTAAGTTTAAAATCAATTAATAATGTTTAATTTTATATGTTTTCCGATTGATAAAAATCATTTCCATTTTTTTTTTCTCTTATTGTATAAATTATTTGTTGTTTAAATTTTAAATGATGAAATTTAGATTGGGTATAGACGTTGCATAGATTCATTAGCGGTTGAATATGTTGTGGTTTCCACAGTCGATTAGAATATAAGTCAATGATGTTAATGCGGGCATCTTACGATGAATGCCATGGGCCTTGTGTATTCCCTTTTTGCAATTGTCGTTATCGATGATTTTGTATTTTGATCGATTGTGTTTAATTTGGATGTTTTTGACCATGGAATCTGTGCAGCCGATCTATACTCAACATTTTAAAAACAAATTGTATAAAAATAATCTGTGTGAACGTATTTAAATGTTAAATTTAAGTCGGGTGTGAATGGCTATATAGTTTTGTAAAGTTATATTAAGGGAGGGTAATCTTAGGTTATTCGTTTCATAGTTGAATTGGCTCAATGGATTGGATATATTTGTGTAATTAGTAGATGTAATATGAGATCCGCTTCAGGCAGGATTGCATATATATGCCACACACCTTATGTTTGCCTATGGATGGGTTTGTAAGTCGGCAGAAGACCGTAGTCCATTCCTATGGAGTTTTTTGTTTATTGTTCTACTTGCCAACAGATGTAACATTCCTGTTGGTGGAGAGTCAATGTCTTCTCTAATTCTACTTACTGTTCAGATGTCCATTCCTGACAGTATAGTATTTTGTGTTGTCATATCATGCTACATTGAATACATGAATGTATCAGATGGATTGGCGCCAGTTTGATTGTGAAATTTGTTGCCTAAGGTTAAATCAGGGAAGAAAATTTTCTTTTCAAATGCAGATCTATGTAGTCTATTCATACTTGACTATCTAAATAAAATATTAAACTCATTGAAACTTAGTTAAATGTAAAATTAAAAGATTAATAGAAAAATCTAAAATGTTGAATTTATTCCTCAAAATTTAAATGTTATTTTATATGTGCATAAATAAATATTTTTATGTGTTAATTTCTGGCAGTGGCTTTTATTCTTTTATATTTAAGATATAAAATTTATATTTTATTATCTCTGCTACTTTATTATCTCTGCTACTCACTGAGCTAGTGACTTGGGCTAACAATCGGAATATGTAAATAAAGTGGAATCTTAACAGCACGTATCTGCCTACTCTATAAATTTTTCTAGGTTTAAATGCCTAGATGGCGCCTTGTAGAGCAGATATCATAGTTTGCGGTTAGATTTGATCTCCACTTTCATTTTGATCGTTATATTACTACTATTGCTAGCCTTATTTGCATTTATAGTTTCCATATTATTTTCTTGATTCATATTATTATGATTGTTAATTATTAATATGTTTAATTATATTTCCACTACATTAATCTCTTATTATCATTACAATTAACTGAACCCAAAAACATGAACCCACTCTTTTAATTATTTAAATTTGAATTCATTATCTTTTGCAACATTGAATTGATTCTTAATAATTCATTCTCATCCTCATTTTCTTCTAATTTCTGTCATCATATTATTTTTGTTTTATCATCATAATTTATTCATCTTTCATTGAGTTCCATCTTCATCCTATGATCGTATAATCTTTCCTTTTCAGCTTTCTCATTCTTTAGATGTATTCATCTTTCAGTCATAATCATTAATTCTTGTCTTTCATTCATTCTTCATTTTTCATCGCTTTCATTCATCATCCACTCATTTCATGTTTCCTTAGTTTCATTAATTTCAATTTCTATTTCTAAGATAGATATATGTCTAATTCTCAATGATGTTGCTAGATTGCATGATTGCAAGGATGATGTCTAATATTTTTTCTCTTCTTCTTGCAGATAGAGGAAATGGCCCTGCTACATGAAGGAGGAATTACAATATATATAAAAATAAAGAGAGATTATATCCATGTAAACAGAGAAAACTTTATTATATTGGTTAATGGAGAAAACTTATTTAGTTCAGGATTGTCAATTATTAATTGATTTTTCTTGGCATTCCTTATATGAAAATAATATCTTTATTTTTATTCTTTATCCAATTAAAATCCATAAATTATATATATATAAAATAATAGTTAAACCTAAGTGAATCTGATTTCAAAAATTAACCTTAAATTGTGCTAGAGAGAAGATAGAACATACTTAAATGCTAGAAAGAAAATGGTACAAGTTTTGTGTCTCTCTATCATCATTTATTTAATGTTTTGCTAGCTTTTGATAGTTCATCTGGATGCCAACAATCTTTTTGGGAATGTATTCTTATATCTTGGATTTTCTTGATATATTCCTTAAAATGAGCACTTCTATTATTTTACATGTTAGAAAAAAAATATTAAAACACTTCTTTTCTGATTTTTTTATCTGCATCCTCTCCAATTCATTTCATAATCAACACATAACACAATTATATCCAACATACATCAGGTGATCATCATTCTCTCTGATAAACTACTACTAAAGAAAATATCAATAAATGTATTTATATACAAAACTATGTACAATACCACTATCAGTTAATGATAAAAGATCTTGCACTTTAAATTCTTATACTTATTTTTAGATGAGCTTGACTTTCACTTTATAATTCCTAAATGATTTCTTTTATTACATAATTTACTATATCAAATTAATTTATTTTAACAATAATTACATCGTTGATTCTAATGTGTAACTTTAACAATATTGTGAGCACATTATACATACTACTGAAAATTAAATTTATTGTGAGTGTATGTATTCTGGAAATAAATTTCCTGTCTGACTTTTACAAATTCTCACATTACTTGCATAGTTTTTTCATTATAACTTTAAATTATGTTAATCCTCATAACCAAATATTCCAGATATCATTTTAATGATATTGCCATACTGAATAACACAATTGATAGATATCAGAATTGCAATACATTATAGACAGAATGAAGTAATAAAATCACTAAGAAATATACATTTTTACATTATTAAACAACATTCATCAAATATAAACACATATATAAAAAAATTATTGATCCTTAATCAATGCAAGTGACGTAAAATACAACACTTCATAGAGCATTATAACAATGCTATGTTAACTGCATATAAATGTTTCTATTACTAAAATAATATTCAAGATTTTATGGATTCAAATATCTAAGTAGAAATTTTGTTACATGGCTATGTTAACAGTATACAAAGAGCAAATAGAAAATAACTCCATGATGAATGATCATGGATAACAGTATGGATATTCACAGTCATCAATTGATAAATGGTTATATTATACTAAATATTAAACCATAATATAAACTCTCATACAATTCTGCAGTTAATTTTTTAAATTATTCTGCTATGTTCAACTATGACTAATCTAAACTGTATACACCATTGTCCAAATTGTTTTTTTCTGAAAATATTAATCAAACCCGATTTTTTTTATTCAGTAATATCTTTAATTGAGTGAGATTATAAAGTTTCATAGATTTCAAATATCTCTTTAACAATTCAAAATTTAATTCTAACATTTTTATTTCATTTCTAAATAATAGAATAATTTGTTTCCAGAAGCATATTCTAAAGAAATGAAATTTACATTATAAATATATATTCACATATACATTTTCATGCACTAATATTAAATAAATTCTATTCTAGTAAATAAGAAATATATTTAATTTAACTTTTATTTTTAATATGAATATTTGGAATATTGAATCTTTGTCATAATATTTATCTTTTATTAAAATAATTAAAAAATCATTCATAATTTTTTATTCCATATGCAAGTAATACTATAATATCTTTAAAAAATCATTAACATTGAACATGTAAATATAACATTATTTAAAAAAATTATATAAATGCAATATTTTTGTCAACCAAGATTAATTGATTTTGTAATACAATGAGTGGCAGTAATTATTTTTTCACTCTAGCTGGTCTTTTTCTTAGTATTTTGAAATATATTTTAACCATAACAAAAGAAAATATAATAGAAAAGTTATTGTATAGTATAAATAAGTATAAGTAGGTTATCATAAAAATATTTCTTTAACAAAATTAAACTAATAGTGAAAGTTAAAAACAAATTACCTTTATAATATATTAATGATCAAGGCTAAATAGGCTTGTAAGTAATAATTAAAAGCCAGTCAACTCTTAGATAATTTCAATATCAATAATAAACAACAACTTCAATTGTTGTCAATGAAACCTTCTTTTAACAATAAAAGTGGAATCACACCTTAATTAATGGTCCAATATATTTATATAGATACTAAAGATTGCAACCTGACCACTGAGATTGAAATTATTGATACAAAGAAGTTTAAATAAACCTTTTTAAAAAGATAAATATAACTTGTTCTAAATGCCAACTAATAAATAGTCAATTATAACACTTCAAACTGCAATTATGATTTTCAAATTGCACCCAAAGTATTAGTTAAATAATAAGTATAATTATAAGTGTAATGATTTAAAAGGTCTAGTAAACTATTAACTGTGCAGCCTTTGGTGGCACTGTTTCTGTGTAAAAACACAGAATTATACCACTTTCGCGGCCAAACCTACGGCTAATATACGAGTGCTCATTAATATATGAGTAGATCGTATATAATGGTTATAATACGTGGCCAATTCTCCCGTGTATCAATAACACTATGTCTACTAACAATACTATGATTGTATAGTTTGCCATTGATTTCATTGCGGGTTGAATTCCTATGCATATTGACAGAATTTGTATTGTCGCTAGAATTTAAGATGAGAGTGTGAGCATTGTCATATTTTTCAAGTGTTTATTTGTTGATGTTTATGATTTTCTGTATTTCCCAACTGAAAGATTTTTGCATACTAGTAATTTTCAGCGTATTATTGATATTTGTCAAAAATTTTTTTTTGGCTAATTTTGGCTTTTTGGGGGGTCAAAAAAGACAATATAAAATTTCTCAAGCTCTCTGGCAGACGATTGGAGTTGTTTGTGGAAAAATACCGTTTCTGTCGTGACTCGGACGAGAGTTGAAAAAGAAGAACAAAATGTCTACCACATTATTATATTTGTGGGACATCCCAAACAGAGAAAGTGAGACAGTTGCATTTTTGCAAGCCCAAAACATCCTGCCATTTGTTACAGTTGATTTAGTTCAGTCATATGTGGTTAATAAATTTATTTTCTGGAAAGAATTTGTGTTTTGTTTGCAGTTATTTTTATCTGTAAATCATGTAATTAACACCCAGAATGACAGTGTTAAAAAGGGGTGGCGTAGTTTATTGGACATCTCTTGATTGAATGATTTTTTTAAAAAAAAAAAACTTCTTCTTTTGACATACCTATTCGTTCCGTTTAGAAGCAAAAAAAGGTTTTTTGTTGTTGTTATTTTAAATCAATAAACAGCATGTTAAGTAGATTTTAAAAATGAACCCGAGCTTAATTTTTGTTGTTAAAAAAGAATAAAAATACCGGACGTTTTATTTGTTATGAAAACAAAAAATCTTTAACAAACTTGTACAACCCTTAAAAAAGATAAATAAATAAATCCTACAGAATGTAACAAAACCGGTTAACATACATATTTTTTTGTGTTAAAAAAACAATACCGCGATTGACTTTTTGGTTTTTGTTTTGGACGTTTTAGGAAAAAAATCAAAACCTGCCGCCACAAAAAAAAAAACACGTATTTATAAATCTAAGAGAAAAAAAAGTCCCATTTTATTTATTATTATTATTAAACAAAAAAATCAAAACCCCGTTTTATTTGTTATTATTAAAAAAAAAAAAAAAAATCAAAACACGCCATCCAAAAAAAAAAACCCCGTATTTATAAATGTAAGATAAAATACCAAACAATTCTTTTCGTTTATAAGCAAATACAGACATCTGAGATGGAGTTTGTTGGACATGTTTGAATTTTTTGTTGCTAAATCAATCAACAGCAAACCTCCTCATTTTTAACATAATTCAAAAAGAAAGTGTCGATTCTAATTTTAAATAACAACAACAACAAAAAAAAAGAAAGTCGTATGTAAAGCAAATTGTGTATATTTGAGATATTCCAAAAAAAGTTAAAACTGTCCCTTATTACTTTGAAATGTATCGAATCCAAAACAAAAAAATCAAAGACGTCTGTAAAAAAGAAACAGTAGATTTAGAATGGACCCCCCCCCCCAAATAAAGGCGTATGTCAAAAATTATGTACTTTTGAGAAATCCAAAAAAAAGGTCAAAGTCTTCTTTATAGTTTTAAATTTATAAAATGAAAACCAAAAAAATAATTATGTCCAAAACAAACAACAACAATATATTAAATATTAAAAAAAAAAATTACAGCCGTATGTCAAAATACGATCTATTAGATAAAAAAAAATCTAGCGGCCCGGTAATGTTATAACGCTCTGTTTTTAACTAGCAACAGCACCACCAAAGGCTGCACAGTTAATAGTTTACTAGAACCAAAATTATAATTGTAGTTTGTAATGTTTAATTGAATATTTATTAGTCTGCATTCAGAACAGTTTATATTTAGCTGTTTAAAGAGGTTTATTTAAACTTCTTTGTATCAATAATTTCAATCTCTATGGTCAAGTTCAATCTTTAGAATCTATATAAATATATTGGTCCACTAATAAAGGTGGGATTCTACCTTTATTGTTAAAAGAAGTTGCCTTGACAACAGTTTGAAGTTGTTTATTGTTATTGATATTGGGATTGTCTAAGTGTTGACTGGCTTTTAATTATTAGTAAATCTTAATATGATTGATTCTTGATTTTTTTCATTCTAAAGTTTTGGTAAACATCCATGTAAATATTAAAAAATAAATAACCTATAATCTTGTTATATAGCTTCTGGTTGTGTGCTTAGATTTCCAGGCAATTTTTGAATACTCATGCAAATCATCTCTGAATTTCAGAGTATTTGAAATATTGTTGACAATGTGATATTTCTAGATGTAAAGTACAATATACAATAAAGGTTGCAGTCTTACAATGTTTTTAATGTTGACTAATTTTTTTAGTTGATTTGAGAGTGATCAATAGTAGATAAGTATGGATGGAAAAACTCAGGATACTACTTTGGAACTAAAACAGTTAATGAATTTTTTCACTTCATTATTCATGATTTGTTTTACAATTATCATATATTTTAATTCACATTGAGGTGTCACAGTAACTGGAATAGGAATTTTTTTCTAGACTATATTTGTTGTAGAGAGAAATCCAGGAAAAAGAACACAGACTAAGCCCTAGAACTGAAAGCAGGATGAATGAATAACACACATCCCTTTGGTCTTTATTTAACTTCATGAGATAATACTTCTCAATTTTTATCCTAATTTTTAAAATTATATGGAAATGAAAATTAAATCTAGATTATTTATCACCACATATTAACTATTACTAAATCTCATTATTTAATTATATTGTTTTTCAAAAAATAAATTTAAATGAAGTAAATCTAATAATGAGTTAAAATTGCAAAACAACCCTTATTCAATCAATAAAAAAATTTGAAAGAATGTTTTTAGAACTGAATTCAAACTTTTTATTAATTAAATTAATGTTGAAAAATTACAATTTCATATGCAATCAAATGTGACTGTCTGTATAGATGTATAAATATGTAATAATTTGAGATTTAAATTATTGTCATTAAATTTAATTAAAATTATGTTTATGATCAAATAAGCATATTATTCATCTCTTCTTTTTCAACTAACTTTACATTACTTCCTACTCTTTTCTCTGCCTGATTTTAGCAACTGGTTAAACTGTCAATAAAGTATCCACTTAAATATACATATGCACACACACTTCTAAGATTATATTTACATTATATGATGTTCATAATAATAATCTATTTCAGTATGCAAAACATTGTTTTATATGGATGGCATTCATAAAAATAGATTGGTATTTTAAAAATAATAAACACTAATTATAAGGCATAAACCATGTGTATAAGTTTTTATAAATTATTCAGTATAATTTTTATCCATTACAATTTATAGATAATTCTTAAAATATTTTATGCATTACCTTTTTGTTATAATGAATATTTTTTTTGTTCTTGAACTTTGAGTGCATTCTTGATGGTCAATGATTGGTGTCAAAAAAGATTCTTTGTTTCCTTACTTTAGTGCCTATCTTAGCAATTTAAGCCTAATACTTAATTAGAAAATGTAAGATAATTGTGTTACTAATTTTTTGGGGTTTATCCTTTCTCTCATCAAAGTGATTATGAATGCTTTTACTTTCTAAACACAAGATAGAATCTTTTGAAAAGATAAGAATGAATTCACCTTATATTTTTTTATCTAAATCTAAATATATAGGCCAATCTGAAGTGTTTAGAAATGAGAGTATGAATGTCTTTAATCTATCACATTCAATTACATTCACTATGTATTTATAAATGATGCTTGTGAAATGTTTATCAGTGTTAGATGTAATACTAAATACATAAGTAAAAGTAGAATTAGTATCAATTAAGATTTAAAAAAACTATTTGGATTATTATTGCATTAAATATATTAAATTCTGTATCTGAATAAAGTTAGACCAACTAAGCAAAAAATATTATATTCGAAGCATTACACTTGATGTGATAATTTGCCTTTGGTTGCCACTCTTTTAATATAATATATTCTGGCATCTCAAGTTTAAAGCTATATTAAATATTTTAATAAACTCCTACATCAACATTATTAAATTTATTTTGATGCACTAGAATATAGTTCACATTGGTACAACCATATTTAATAGTACTGTAGAAAACATTTTGATACCTAGTCCATTTACATATATTAAATATTATTTTAACTTAAAAGGCAGAACAGTCATATCTTGGTTATCTAAATTTATTACAGCATAATCAGATTTAGTAATGATGATAAAGATTTTTTTTAGTTTGAGGTGTAGAATTGAGAAATAATTTTAAGATGTATTAAGAGAAATAACTTTAACATTTGGTTGAGATATTAAGAGAAAATTTATTACATCATTACACTTCTCCACTACTCTTTCTAAAACATTATTATAATAAACTTAGCTCATAAAGATATAAAAAGCATTGTTTATAACAAATTTTCAAATTAAAAATTATCAGAATAATTATTTGAGTTAAGAGGTATTTCAAGAGTAGCTTAATTTGTAATCCGTCAGAATAAGCTCAGTCTTTAGCTAGATATCTTCACTCTATCTCCCCTTATGATATAATGTATATGACACTAGAGAAGATAAATAAAAGCACAAGAATTATATTTAGTCATTATAATAGAATAACCCTATCATATATTTTATACACTATTATTAAACAAAGCAGGAAAGAGTTTATTATCATTTGCATAAATAATTGAATTCACTAAGTATGCAAAGAAAAACAAGTAGATATAAAAATTACTAATAAAATATATAAAAATGTAAATTCTAACTCAGAATAAATATAAAGAATGCACAATCAATCATAAGTGCGAGCATGACACATGTCTTTCAAACTTTTGGAAGCGTTATAAACTTTTGTTCAATTTATAGACGTGACTTCACGTAGTTCAAAGTGCACATCATTTCAAATAACAGAAATATGGTAGCATCTTAATGCTCTCAAAAGATGTGTCTCATTTTATTTTTAATGCATAGAAACTAATAATTGGTAGTGATATTTCAAACTCAGTTCTATTATGGCCAAGCATATAAACTTGAAGGTATGGACATTCTCAATAAAAATTTAATTCAATGAACCACACAAATTTCAGTTGTCCTTTTCTTTATAAAAAAAATAAATACATTCTAATGGTATAAAAGATCACAAACTTTATTTTTAGATTAATTTCTAATAGTATTTATTTATTGTAGTGCATAAATGTTTCATTTTTTATATTTTCCGTTGTATATTTTAAATATTTAAGTAAATATATTTTACATATGTGAAATGGGTTGAATCTTAAATTTATCAATTAGTTATCTCAGTATATGCAGTGTTTAAAAAAATCAAGTAAATGTAAAATCAAATGCAGGTAATTGACTCTATCGATACCGATTAACTCTATCACATTTAATTTTACTTTTAAAATAGAACTTTCCATCAGTAAACTTTTTAATGAAATGGAAGGGTGAAGACTTGTGGGTTGGAGAAGTTTGAAGCCTGTCCATTAAAGTATGAAGATTGGCTATCTTAATATAAAGCTGAGCACTGAATGCATATATGTGTGGAGATAGTAATCTAGACCAACTGATGATTGCTGGCTTAGCACGAAATACGTATATTGGTGATTATTTATCTTTTCAACATGTGTGTGATCAGGTGGGTCAGCAAAATGAGATGGCACCGAGAGTAGTGGGTCGTGTGAAAGTCTGAGTTCGAATTCCGCATATATTACATATATAAATGTAGTTTTAAGCCTGTACAATGTATTAAACTTGAGAAAGTAGAATAACAAAATTATATGGATTGCTTGTAATTTTTCCAAAGAAAAGAAAGAAAACTTTTTAAACATATTTGATTAATGTATTTAGAGATAATATGTATCAAGAGATAACATCAGACATATTTTGCTATGCTTAGTTTAAGAACAATGAAGAAATTAGCAAAGTAAAATACTGTTACACTTTCAGTCTAGATAATAAAGATTAGGCTAACAATTTATCACAGCTATTAAATTTATGTTTATGCTTTTAAAAAAAATACTTCCCAAAATAATTAATATGGCATGTGTGTATATATACGCCAGTAAATAAATCGATGCGCAAAATGTACTATGTTTAATAATGAATTATTTTTTTTACCTAATTAAACATAATTAGGTAAAAAAAACGAAAAAGAAATATTTATTAGTTACCATTATTTTTCATACATTTATTAAAGTTTCTGATAATCTTCCATAATACTCTAATTAATGAGACTTTAAGACAATATTACTTTTATTTCTTAAAGATCCTTTATTTGTCAATTATAATTTTTTTTTTTTCGGATTATAAAAGATAAATATCTGCATAAAAGCAAAATCACGTGATTTATACTGAAAGTGATTGTCACCACTAAAAAAAAAACCAACAATAATAACAATAATAAAAACAACATATTACGAACGGTTAAATGTTTTAATGACAATTTTATTTTAATATTATTTAATGGATCGCATTTTATTTATATTTTTCCTTTAAAAACTACAGAGCTTTTTAAAGTATTAAAAAGATGCAAAAACTCGGTGAGTCTAACGCTTTTAACGTTTCTTTTGTATGCGGGTAATCTTCACTTATTACAATCTATTAGATATAGTATATTTTTAAAAGAATATTAATGTTTATTATAAAATTATCTTATTTTTTAAATTACAATATGTGATTATTTAACTTAGGATATGATTTTTTACGCTTATTTTTGAATTAAGTTATATTTAAAATCTTAATTTTAAAATTAAAAACAAGCAAATAAATATTTAGTTTGTTATTATTTTTATTTATTTTTAACTCTTAGTGAGATGTTTATATAGTTCGCGAATTGCTGTCTTATTATCACTTCCCGTGACTGTATTAACTATCTTTATATCTTGAGTACAATCATCTTTTGATACTTGTATTTTTTATTGGTTACCATTTTACAGCTGATGAATGTTTAACTATTTACCTGTAATATTCAATGATGAGGCTTTATTCTCAATTTAGTTATTCAAGCACCATCAATAATACCACTTAAAAAAATTAAGCACAACTAATCTTCCGAAAAAGATTTTTAGATTTCCCTTCATAATACATTTTAATTTGAATATATTCCAAATACTGCTTCAACCATTACAACTTTATAGCATGTATTTTATCTGCATTGATGAACTGGATTGCTCAGTTATGAACAAAATATAGCAATAAAAACTGTTAAGGTTATTGAAATGGTAGATGAAAATATTTAAATTAAAAAAATACAATAAGCAAACAAGTTAAATAACTGATTTTATTTTCCTTTAGAAACTTGGTGTAATGGAAGAACAATGAGTTTAAGGACTAAAGAATTCTACATTAATGTAATGGAACTATTATGTGGAATCTCTTACATTGCTTGATATATGATCTCCTGTAAAACTAACCATATTATTATTATTATTATTATTATTATTATTATTATTATTATTATTATTATTATTATTATTATTATTATTATTATTATTATTATTATTATTATTATTATTATTATTATTATTATTATTATTATTATTATTATTATTATTATTATTATTATTCTTCTTCTTTCAGAAAAAAAAATTGTCTAGCGAATGCTGATAGAGGTTTTTTTACTCATAGAGCAAATTATTCGCATTTCTCTAAATATAACAATTATATTGATAATGAGGTTAATGTGGGAAATGGTTTGGGATGCTCTTTTTCAACTTCTGGTAAAAAAGGTAGACTACCTGTAGAAAGGGGATTTGGTATTTCTAAAATTCATAATAATATTATTAATAATATTAATACAAAATTTAATAAATATTTTGTTTCTAATATGCCAGTGAGTCTTAATTCATATAATATTAAGGTCTTTCTTGAAAAACGTTTAAGAACTAGGATCATATGTCATGAAATTAATATGTATAACTTGAAATCTTCTTGCTTTTATATATCTGCTCCTGCTCATAAACATAATGATTTAATCTCTTCCAATTTATGGCCTCGTGGTGCTTCCATTCGTTTTTTTTATGGAACTTTGGCTAATTCTTTAAAACTTTAGTGATATTTATTTCTTTATTTTCTTTGTTTTCTTTGATTTCTTATTTTCTTTTATTTCTTATTTTCTTTATTCACTATACTTACTTACATTTTTCTTTACTTGATATCATTTATTTATTTGTTTTGATTTATTTTTAATTTAATATGGTAGGGCTGTCTTGTTTTTATATGAATGTTAGAGGGATGAGAACTAAGTGTGTGGAAATTAAACAATTCTTTGAAACAGAGCATTTTGATTTGATATTTTTTACAGAGACTTGGTTAAATCAACAATTTTCTGATTGTTCTTTCCTTGATAATAGGTATAATATTTTACGTACGGATAGATCTTTAGAATATGCAGCTAGAGGAGGTGGTACTCTTATTGCTATCAACAAAAATGTTTTATATAGAAATCTATGTTTTACTTCTTCTGTATGTGAATCTACATGGTGTGAAGTTTACATGGATCATAATTTTAAATGTATATTGGGAAATATTTATTTTAAACCTAATATCTCACTTTTAGAGCTTGATTACTTCTTGACAGCACTTGAAGATTTTTTGATTAGATATAATAATATTATCATATGTTGGTGATTTGAATATGCCTGATTTATTTAAGGGTAAGATTATTACACATTATTCTTTATTATCTCAGAAAGCTTTAAGAATGCTTAGATTTTGCAAATTTTTTGGGCTTCAACAATATAACCCTGTTGTTAATAGTTTTCAGCGTACTTTAGATTGTGTTCTTTGTAATGTACCAATAGTTAGTAATTTTCACTTTGTCTCTGTTTCTTTTCCAATTGATGTTCATCATCCACCTATCGAATTTTATATTAAGATGTGTTATTCTAAAATTACTTGTTCTAATGTTGTGAAAAGGGATTATGGGAGGGGTAATTATGTTGATCTTTGTAGAAAATTTTCTGAAGTTGATTGGAATAATATGTACTCAATTAATGATGTGAATTTTTGCTTGGATTATTTTTTGAAAATTTTTAATGGTTTTATTGATGTATATATTCCTAATAAATTATCATTTAACAAAGGTTATCCTCTGTGGTTTTCATATACTCTTATTAAGATTATTAAAAGGAAATCTTACCATCATAGACTCTGTTTTAAGACACAGAATATAATTTATTATAATAATTTTATCAATTTTAGAAGATTGGCTAAATATATCTATAAACGAGATTTACAAGAGTATATAAAACAAATTTAAATTAATATTTCTTCTAATCCTAGAGAATTCTGGAATTTTGTTAATAATTCAGGCTTGGGTAAGAAAAAGGTTCAAATGACTCATGGTTCTGCATTAAATGCAGATGATTTTTCTAAACATTTTGCAGAGTTATACTTTTCACAACATGGGATTGATTCTAAAATTACATTTCCTGGCAATTTGTCTAGTGCTAAATATACAATTGATCATATCTCTAGGGAAGATGTTATTGTAGCTATTAGGAGGCTTAAGACTCACTCTAGTTTAGGATGTGATAATATTCCTTCTTTTATTTATAAGGGGCTAGCCGAATTTATTGCAGTACCTCTTGCCTTTGTTTTTAATCTGTCTCTTAATTCTTGTACTTTTCCTAGTGTTTTGAAAGGTGCTAAAATGGTTCCAATCTTCAAAAATGGTGATCGAGATTGTGTTTCTAATTATAGACCGATTTCTGTTTTGCATACCATTGCAAGAATTTTTGAGAGATGTATTTATAATAAAATTATTTCAGATGTGGGTAAGATAATTTCTTCTTCTCAACATGGTTTTAGTCCTAATAGATCAATTGATAGTAATCTACTGACAATTTATGATCATATAGCTCATGCTATTGAAGATTGTCAAAGACTAGATGTTATTTATTTTGATTTGTCAAAAGCCTTTGATAAAGTTGATCACAGTGTCTTACTTCATAAATTACATAAAATAGGTTTCTCTAATAAACTTGTATATTGGTTTCAATCATTTTTATGTAGTCGTACAGCATATATTAAATTCAATAATAAAGTTTCATTTAATTTTGAATGCAATTTAGGTGTTCCACAGGGTAGTATTTTAGCACCCATGCTGTTTAATGTTTACGTTAATGATCTTAATGATTGCTTGAGATATTCTTTTCTGTTAAGCTATGCTGATGACTGTAAGATTTTTAGAAGAATTGTATCAGTGAACGATTGTGTTCTCCTTCAGAAGGATATTGATAACTTTAGTGCTTGGTGTCAGTCAAATAATATGACAGTTAATTTTGATAAATGTTCCTTTATTTCCTATTCCAAAAAATCTGAAGTTTTACAGTTTTATTATTATATCAATTCTTATAAAATTATTTCAGTTAAATGCCAAAAAGATCTTGGAATTATGTTTTCTTGTAATGGATCTTTTACTCCTCATCTTGAAATGATTGCTGGTAAAGCTTTTAAGGTTATGGGTGCCATTCTTAGACATGGTTATAAGTTCAGTAATGATACTAAACGGAAATTGTTTTTTTCATTGGTTCTTCCTATTATTGAATATGGTTCAATAATTTGGAACCCTAGTTCTTTGCAAGGATGTAACTTGTTGCAGTCTATTTCAAAGAAGTTTTTCAAATATGTTTCTTGGGAGGGTAAAATGATTAATCTTTCATCTAGACGAAAGTATAGGGATTTGAAATATTTTTATAAAAATTGTTAATAAACAGGTTATTTTATCAGATATAGTTTCAACTATCTCAGTTAGGTCTTTGAGTTATGATACTAGGTCTACTTGTGTATATCAGATTCAAACATGCCATTCTAATATTCTTAAAGGTTACCCTCTTTATATAATCAAATTGGGAGTAACCTTAATCTGTGTGACATTGATTATAAGAAATTTTGTAATCTTGTTAAACTGAAATGTGAAGTTTGATTTTGTCTTTTAAATTTTACTTTATTATGTATACATTTATATTTTCATTTTATGTTATATGGTTTATTTTCACTTTTATTGTACGTGCAAGCTGTAATTGGCTTTATGCTGTTGTTTTGCACTTAAATAAATGAATTGAATTAAATTGAATTATTATTATTATTATTATTATTATTATTATTATTATTATTATTATTATTATTATTATTATTATTATTATTATTATTATTATTATTAAACCAATAAACATTATTATTATTATTATTATTGTTATTAAAACTTTCTTCTTGAGCACTTATAAAAAATAAATTGTATTCAAATAACCAAATATAAGCAAAATATAATAATAATAATAATAATAATAATAATAATAATAATAATAATAATAATAATAATAATAATAATAATAATAATAATAATAATAATAATAATAATAATAATAATAATAAAGTTGGAAGAGTATAAATACCTAAATATAAATGAAATACAATAGGTGAATGATTATTACTGAAATAACACACTTGAATACTTATGAGAAATGATTTATCTTTTTTTTTACCATTGATAAAAATAAGTTTGACGTTTTAAGAGTACATGACTGACATTTGAAGTATGAAATAATTTGCAAGCTTTTTAAAAGGTACAGATATTTTATAATTGTTTGCAACTTGATTCGTGATTCCAGAGTATAAAGTGAGATTTGTAAAAATCATTAATGTTTTTTATTCTTGTGATTAATATTAAGTAATTTCTACAGTAGGATGGTTTTGATTATTTAGCATCTCTAACATTGCAAAAGTTTCTTTTCTTTTCTATTCTGCTGTGATTCATTAAAGGTATTAGAATTGTCAATAATCTCTTTTCAGAGATAAATTCTTCAAAACATTTATTATTTTTATTTATCTGATATAATCATACCTCAAGATCTTTTTAACATCTATAGATTATTTAATCTGCATATATTGTATTGTTTTTCTGATATGTAATGATGCTATATAGATCTTCAAGAGTAACGTCTTGAGAGGTTTTCTTCCCCTATGCATTCTTTATGTAACATTTGATTCTATTTCTATTTACTTATTATTTATATACATATATAGATATAAGGAGGAATATCATATTGTAAAAGTTATTTTGTAGTCTATTAAAAAATTGTTTTTGTATCAGAAATATCTATTAGATAACTTCTTTTTGAAGAAATAAATATATGCATATATGTAAAGCATGGAACAGTAAGAAGGAATATTGGTTATCTTCTGTTTTGTTAGAGGAGTTGTTAGATGAATGTTGTCTAATAATAATGAAGTTATCAGTGAGTACAAGAATTTATTGTATCATATTTGCTGTTGATGTGGCAGTATTTGAAATAGTAAAGATCAGGAGTGATAGAATTTGTAAAAAGTTAAAATTGAAAACAAATATAAGTATAAAAGCATTATGCAAAAAGTTATAGAATAGGTTTAAAATATGTGGAATTTAAATAATAAGATACAATTATTAAAGTCAGAATAACAATAGCTGAACAGATTTTTAATAACAGTTTTGTTTTCCATTGAAAATAAATTTAAAAATAGCCTTGTCAAATATTTTATTTGGGTAGACAGCCAGAAAAAAAGAGAACAGATTGGAAAAACTTATGAAAATTGGATTTAGGGGAAAATAAAATAGATAAGTTGAAAAGATAAGATTAGCAATGTTATAAGATTTGGGAGGAATAAATAAAAAAATATTTTACAAAAAAATTAGAAGAAACTTGAGGCAAAACAATTTTGAAAGATATGTTGAAAGAAACAATAGAGGGTAAAAGAAAAAAATACAAGAAAAAAAAATAGAGGGTAAAAGAAAAAAATACAAGAAAAAAAAAAAATCTAAACTAAGAAAATAATTGGAAATACTTGAGAAGTAAAGCAAAAGATTGAAAGACATGAGAAAGATTGTATGCTTTAGTGAGTGAGACTGTTTTTGACAAATAACTAACAATAATGATAATGATGTTATATTTATATATCAAAACTAATTTTAAAAAAATATTTTAATTTTCCAACATTTTACTATATTTTGATTATCTTAATTTGTCATATTGTTACTATATGTTCAGAAGTTGGACATGTTAAATCTTATAAGGTGTTATATTGTAATAAAAATTGAAAATAATAACATATTTAATATATGTATAAAAAAAAAATGAGAAAGAAAAAAGCATTTAAGATAATAACAGATAAAAAAATGTTCAATATTCAAAAGAAAAATAAACAAAATTTATTGCTATAGAATGGTTAATGCTGTGCCATATATTTAAGATAAAAATTTTTTTTATATTAAATGCTTTTATTTGCCATGCAATAAACAAAAAATAAATGTTTCTTCAATCACAATTGGGGGTTTTAGATTTATCTTGAAATAAAAGCATGGTGGGCCAGAAATTAATTAAGTCAATCCCTTGTTATAAAAATTAGGGATTGACTTGATTAATTTCTGAATCTTCATGCATTTATTTCAAGTTAAAGCTAAAAACCTCAATTATGGTTGTAAAAACAATTATTTTTTTGCTTTTTATTGCATGGTAAATAAAAGCTCTTAATATAAAAAAAAAATTTTAGTTTTATTTATTTTTAACTTTTTAGTATTGGCATAGTAAATAAAAATATAAAATGATATTGTAGTTTAAAACAACTTGACTCTTATAGTTTCATCATCATCATCAACCATTATCAATCCACTGCAGGATGAAGGTCTCTCCAAGTTTAATCCATCTTCTCCGATCTTTAGCTTCTCTTCTCCACAACACCCCTGCACATTTTCTTATTTCATCCATCCATCTCACATGTGGTCTCTTTCTGGGTCTTTTACAATCTCTTGGAATCCAGTTTAAAATTTTAATTGTCCATCTATTATCATCTCTTCTAGCAATATGTCCAGCCCAACTCCATTTCAATCTTTTAATTTTTTCAATAAGGTCAGTAGCACCTGTTTGTTGTCTTACCCATACATTGCGTTTTCGATCTCTTCTTATTACTCCCAACATACATCTCTCCATACTCCTTTGAGTGGTCTGAAGTCTCTCTATTGCTCTTCTATTAAGTGTCCAAGTCTCAGATCCATAAGTAAGAACTGGTAAAACACATTTGTTAAAAACCATCCTTTTCAAACACATAGGCATATTTCCTTTTAGTATCAAGTTATTTCTACCAAAAGCACTCCAACCAAGTTTAATTCTATGATTAATTTCCTCCATTATGTTTCCATCTGTATTAATAATCTGACCAAGGTATTTGTAACTGTTAACTTCTTCTAATTCTTCATAATCAATCCTTATTTTCATATTTTGAGCAAATCGATTAAACATTACTTTAGTCTTTTTAACATTTATCTTTAGTCCTACTTTTCTACTTTCATCTGTTAACTCCTGCAACATTTCCTGCAGCTCTGAAGCATTATTTTCAAAAACAACTACATCATCTGGGAAATCTAAATGACTTAAATACTCTCCATTTACTTTCACTCCTTTAGTTTCCCATTTTAATCCACAAAATACTTTTTGCAGCACTGCTGTAAAGAGTTTTGGAGATATTGAGTCACCTTGTCTTACACCTTTCTCAATGTTGATTTTTCCAGTATCATTATGTAATCTAATTGTTGCTGTTGCATTTTTATAAATATTCTTTAAAATATGACAATATCCTGGATCTATACCTTGATGATCCAATGCTTTAATCACTGAAGAAATGTGTATAGAATCGAATGCCTTTTCATAATCTACAAATCCAAAACATAATGACAACTCATATTCGTTTGTCCTTTCTATGATTTCTCTCAATACCTGGATATGATCTATTGTACTAAAACCACTTTTAAATCCAGCTTCTTCTCTTGGTTGGTGGAAATCCAAAGTTCTCTGTAGACGAGTTGTAATTATCTTGGTAAAAATTTTATATAAAACTGATAAAAGGCTGATAGGTCTGTAATTTCTAATATCTTCTTTATCACCTTTTTTAAATATTAATATTATTACTGCATTCTTCCAATCTTCCGGTACATCTTTATCATTCAGACATTTGGTATATAACTTTGCTAAAATTGTTTCTATTTCTTCACCTGCTTCTTTTAATATATCAATTATAATTCCATCATTTCCTGGAGCCTTTCCTTTCTTCATACACTTAATTGCATGTCTCACTTCTTCATTTAAAATTCTGGGCAATTCAGAAGATATAATAGATATAGGAGGTACTTGTTCTTTATTACTATATAATTCTTGATAAAAATCTTCTACCAATTTCATGATGTCATCTCTCTTTTTAGTAATAATTCCATCTTTTTTTCTTATTGCAGATATAAATTTCCTACCAATACCAAAATGTTGTTTAACATTTTTGAGACTTTTATTTTCTTCTACAACTTTCCTTGCTATTTCACAGTTATACTTTCTTATATCATTTTCAACTCTTTTCCGTACCATTTTACAAAATTCGAGATATTCAATTCTTTTTAATACATCATTTTTGTATATCTTCATATTCCTTCTTTTCTTCATGAATTCTCTAGTCTCAGTAGAAATTTTATTAGTCAATTGCTGCTTTTTTCTACCCGCTATGTTTGTTGCAGTTTTTAAAAGTGTATCCATTATTTTCATATTAATTTCATTCAAATCTGTATCATGTTCAAAATCTCCTAACACTTGAAACCTATTTGTAAGTTCTAATTTAAATTCATTAGAATGTTTCTGAAGATTAGGAATATCAACTGTAAATATTGTTTTTCTTAATAATTTTTGTCTCTCTAGTTTTACATTAACACGTAACTTACACCTTACTAATCGATGATCACTTCCTGTGTTAAATTTATTAAGAACATTACAATCTTGAAATATGTATTTTCTGTTAGTCAAAATATAATCCAATTCTGCTGTACCTTCATTTGGATGCTTCCATGTCCATTTCCTTTTAACATTTTTCTCAAAAAATGAATTCATAATATAAAGTTTTTCTTTTTCTGCAAACTCCACAAGTCTATGCCCTCTCTCATTTCTATTACCATAACCAAAATTACCTACAGCAATTTCATCTTTCATTTGTCTACCAATTCTAGCATTAAAGTCTCCCATAACAATTTTAAAATGTTGTTTACTCTGATCAAAAGCCTTTTGTACATCCATATAAAAATCTTCTACTACTTCATCACTATGAGAACTTGTTGGGGCATAAACCTGAATTATCTGCATTTGGTATCTGCTATTAAGTTGTATAACTAATCTTGCCACTCTGTCCAATACACCATCAATCTCCACAATATTGTTCTTCCACTTTTTATTTATAATGAATCCTACTCCACTTGTATTTCCAATATGTGTGCCTTTATAATAGAGTATATGTTCACTTTTTAAATCAATTGTTTCTTCTCCTTTTCTTCTAACTTCACAAAGTCCAATAATGTCCCATTTAATATAAGACAGTTCTTCTTCTAATTCTTGCAATCTTCCTTCACTTGAAAGTGATCTGCAGTTGTAAGTACCTAAATAAAAAGTTGTCATCAAATGGCAGCCTGGGTCCACAATCAGGGGAAGGGCCATGCTTTATTTTTGTCTCTCATAATTGTATATATGTATTGGAAAAATATTTATCATTTACACAAACATTCATTCTGCCTTATCAGGCACTGAGAAGAAAGACCATGGTGTTTCTTGATCTTAAACTCAGAGGTAAAAAGCCAATAAACTCACCATGCTGGCTAATGCGTGTTGGTGAGCAGCCCATTCATGTTCGTATACTATATGAATAATCACATAGTAATAACAGCTGCAATGACAAGAACATATGGAGTGGACATTAGGAATTTGCCCCTCTCGGTTCCTTTAAGGCCTCCAAGAGGAATCAAAGGGTCTCCTTTCAGTTAATAGCAAACTCCTTATAGTTTTATATATATATATATCAATAAATATTTTGCTATAAATTAATATGTATACCCCTTAATGTAATATCATATTTAGTATGTGTTCATAATTATATATTTGTATAATAAATTATTAAGTAACTTAAAATATGAAAACATTCTTTTTGTTAAAAAGTGTTTGACTTTTTTAATATATTTATAAACTTTTTTAAAAAATGCTTAACAAAACTAGGTTGTAAACAAACTTCACTTAATACATATGATTTTACTTAAAATCAGGTTGATACTTATAGTTATACATATATATCACTAGATATGCATGCAATAAGTTAATATATATATACTTCTTATGTATATATAAAATTTAGTGTGTGTACATAATTATATATGTGTGTGATAAAGCATTAAGTAACTTAAAATTTTCCTTTTATTTGAAATACTTTTTTTTTAAAAAAGCTTAACAAAACTATATTGTTAACAAACTCTACTTAATATGTATGACTTTACTTTAAATCAATTTGACACTTATAGTTTATAAATATATTACTACTACATATTTCTAAAACTTTAATGTTTATTCCTTTTGTATATATCATATTTAGTATGTGTACATAATTATATATGTGTATAATAAAGCATTAAGTAACTTAAAATATGAATATATTCTTCCTATTGAAAAGTGTTCGACATTTTTCTTTTTATTTGAAAAATTATTTTTTTTAAAAAAAAAGCTTATCAAAACTATATTATAAACTAACCTTATTTTAACTTAAGTCAAACTTTAAATTAAAAGCAAAAATACTGTGTGCATTACTTATAACATATTAAAGGTTTAAGAAAATCTTTTAAATTTTATATCAAAATATTTAAAAAATGTTCACCCAGTGTTCTATATCTAAAAAACTAGGTTATCTTTTCTAAAATATTATAGTGCCCTATTACTTTGATAGTGATTTAGAAAAAATGGACCAAATTTCAACAAATTATATTGAATTTAAAATGTTATTACAACTTTGCTCAAGTTTTTGATTGGATTAAAAAATGTCTATACCAATCTTTTGTGGTCTTTACTTAAAATATATTGAAGTACTTAAAATGAATTTTAAATTTGACATTAAATTATTTGAAATATCCTCACACAATAACTCAGAGATCTAAGAAACTATAGTCCAAGTGATTGAAAATTGAATTTACATAAAATATTATAATACACTATCATTTTGGAAGTGATTTAGAAGAAATGTACAAATTTCAAAAATTTATAATAGATTTAAATTATTAAATCTCAATTTTAAAATTTTATTTTAACAATAATAAAGTGATTACAAGAATTTACATACAAACAAATAAGCAAAGACTGCAACATAAATAAAAATATTTAAAAAGAAAAAGTGAGATAAAAGGAGTGTTATAAAGAAGCATATAAAAGAATGTCATAATTAAAGTATAGAAAAGTTAGACAAAAATGGGGAGAGTATAAAATTATTTTGATGTTCTCCAATATTACTTTCATATTTAAAGAAATATATGCCTAATAATAAAGGCATAGTATTTAAAACAATGTATAGAATATTATAATAAGATATAACAATTTCTTTATAATATTTAAATGAGAAAAGAATTTTAAAATGTTGTTGTTATATAAACTGCTATAATGTATTTTTTCAATAGCATAAATATTTTATATTAAAAATTGAAAATTATAATGATTATGCTAACAAATTGATAAAAATGTAACTATCAAAATTTTAAAATCTTAGTTAAATAATGTTTGAGAAAATTGCATATTAGATAATTGAATTAATAAATAAGCTAATTAAAAAAAATTATTTAGGAATAAGCTTAAAATAAACAAAGAGGTTTATTTAAAAAAGTAGTGGGCATGTTAATTAAAGTATGAAATATTAATTGAAAAATAATGTTGAACTTTAGTTGCATTATTAGAAAAAAATATAAAAAAGTAGTTGAACTTAAAATATTGACTAGTCACATATTGAATCCACACTGATTGTATCATCAAAATTAGCAGAGAGTGATGTTTAAGCCTGTATTGTGACAATCAGTTTTACTAATAAAAAATTGGATTTGGATACTGCACATCAAAATAAAAGATACTTCTTCAGTAGAGTAATGATGTACTTGCAATATGTAGCATGATCTATCAGAATGAGCAATTACGAATCCAAATATACCATTGTTGACTGACATGATGCTGTAGCCTTCCAAAATGGCAATGTATTAATGTGTAGTTGATATTTCCATACACCTGAATTTTAATGTCTTCTTTCTGAAATATAAATAATCTGTAGGAACTAATTTTTAAAAATTCCTAGTGTAAAGTTTGCATACCAATATTAGTGCAATGAACTCAATAAGAAAAATGAAATCATTAAGAACTTAAAACTGAAAATTTTATTAACCTATAAGAAAGGAAGCTACACTTGTATATACATCCATAAATAAAGTCATATGGAAACATATAATTGAACGTGTTAGACAAGATTGTTTCATGTTAAATATCAGTGTTTTAACAGCTTATGTCCAGTAGTTTTGATTAGGTTAACAGAGTAAAATAATTTATTCATTATTAACATGTATTATCTCTCAAATATTCTTTAAAGTAATAATAAATTTGGAATTTGATATTACTACTACTACTATTATTATTGTTATTATTATTATTATTTATTAGCATAGAAGTTGTATGTAATTTTAATTAAAAGGGATTTACATCCTATACACATGCACTGTAATATTGTTTTAATATCTCAACAATGTTTTGTTTGAGTACAGAGTATATACTTAAACCAAATTTGGTACAAGATAGAGACTTTGAAAAGATGAGAGCTACCATGCTATTTTTGTACCTACATTCACTTATATTATGCCAAATTTCTAACTTGCAAATTTGATTGGAGGTGAGTAGCAGGAAGTTTTTTTCATATTTATTTATTTCTGTCAAGTTTAATTTTCATTCAGAATGCAATATTTTATATATACCTAAAAGTCATATTGATTGGACTATCATCTAGAATAGGCCACCAATATTTATTATGTCTTTTTGTTGAGATTTGTCAAATAAAGAGAAATTAAATGCTGAATTTTTATTTTATTTATAGAATTAATATTCTGTAATTTGATTTAAATTGTGAATTAGAATGCTTATATATGCTTGTATTTATAGTTTGAACTGATTGCTAACTTGTTTAAACTATTTATCATTAAATTAAATGCCTTTTAGTATTTTAGTCTTTATGTCATTTTATATCTATGATATGCATGTAGTGTTTGTGTATGTGAAATATTAGTTTAAAATATTTATATGTTTGTTATATTAAAACTAAGAATCATGTTCCAGTGAGTTTAAACATTGTAGGAAATAATAATAAACATCATTCATATACAAGCATGGTTATTCTAATTCCAAAAAATAACAATAATAAAGAAGAGAGAGAAAAAACTGTTTTAGAAATGAATTTTGTGATAATTATATGAACTATGAACTACAAATATGTCCATATATAGAACATACTGGTCAATTTTTCTATTAACTTGACATTTTATAATGCTGTGCTTTAATTTCTTTACAAAAAAGCTTTTTTTTTCTTAAATATTTCAACACCATATCTAATTGTAGATTTCCAATATATTATATTCTTTGCCATATCTTTCTAATATATTTTTTAAAATATTTTTTCATAAAAAAACATATCTTTCTAATGAAAACAACTGATATTGCACTTTTTTAGAATGTATTTGTAATAATCATTACAATGTAAATGGTGTCTACTTTTCCCATGCAAACCATACTTAAGTTCATCATAAATCATCCTTAGAAAGTCCTGCAATGTTCATTTGTACAATACAATGAAGGTGTGATTTTGCAATAGAAGACTCTACATTATCACTTCCAGCAAGTTGAAGAACATATTCTATTTTTAAAATTGTATAGACATCCTTACATGAAACTTTTATACTGCCTTTATGTTGCATTGATAGAGTGTTCAAGTCTCATTTCCATATAATAAATAAGGTAAAATAACAGTTCTGTATACAGAAAACTTAATTGCAATAGTTATTTTACTATAGTATAATACTTTATCTTTTAAATTTTAAAAACAGCAGCACATTGAAGTCTGTTTTGAATCTCAGTATTCAAGTCCATCTTTCTACTTATAAAACTGAAAAGGTATTTAAATTGATTACATTTTCAAGTTGATAACCATCCAAACTAAAAGTTGTTGAAGATTTTTTTCATCACTGGTTGATAAAGAACTTCAATTTTTGAACATTAATTAATAAGCCAAACTCTTCATACATTCCAATCAAACCATAAGTACATTCTATAAATCATCTTTTTAACTGGGAAAAAGTAGCACAAATGTCAGCATTTTATAAATCCAAAATCCAAGAAAAAATCTTTGTTTCATTTTTAATAGATTACACTTAAAAATTCCACCACCAAACCTGTATGTATCTTGAGCTCTATTTGATTAAGCCACCTATAAACAATTCCAAAACTACTCTCATAACTTGAAAACAATGTTGGAGCAAAGTTGTGTGTAGAAGTGCAGCATTAGTACATCATTCTAATAATGTGATAACCAGGATTATTGATAGGGTTCTGACAATTTAATCACTAATAGTACATTTAAACCATCATCATAATGTTACTTTTAGTGATTGGCATCAAGTTGTAATAGTGTGAAGGCTAACCAAAAATCTTTATTTTTAAAGTGATATTCTATCTCATTGCATTTAATATTTTAATATGTTGGCAAGTTAAAGCTCAGTAATTCCACATTATAGTTATTCAGTTATAATATATATATATATATATATATATATATATATATATATATATATATATATATATATATATACGTCTGATTGTGTATGTGTGTGTAAATATTTAAATCCTATTTAGGGTTTACATGTACTTATCTAGAAATATTTCAGATTATTATATAAAAAGAAAAACAATTACAAAGATCCAAGCTGAAAGACATATTAATATTAAAAATAGTATTTCTCTGTGTGATTTATGTTAAGCAAAAAGTAAACTGCTTAGCTTAGATAAGTCAGACAAAAAAAAAACATGCCATTTTTAAAAAAAACATGATTTCTGTCTGCAATGACAATTTTTACTTGTTTATTGTCTTAGTTACATCACAACTGAAATATTTTCAGAAAATATAAAGAAATTCCAGTGGAAGGTTAATATTTATATCAATAAAGTCTGTAAAAATCTGATAATTTTTTATATATATTTATAAATTGAAGTGGTCATTTTATGGTATCACATTAACTTAAGGCAATGTAGTGACAGCAGGGTATTAAGATTTATATACAATGAAGACTTATATGTATTGTATAAAACATTAAAATTTATAAATTTTAAATAGAGTAATAGTTATTTTTTTATTTGAGAGTGTTGCACACAATCACATTTATTATTAATATTTCTGGACTTATGTTGAAAGAATATGCATTATATTCTTTATTTTATTATTATTTTTAAAAGTAATTTGATACAATATTTTATGTAATAAAAGGTTCTCATCTGATCCTTCATGTCAGCCACGAGTGGCATGATTTCTAGCTAAATTTCTAGAAATATGCTGTTTCCACGGCCGCACCCAAGCCTTTAAGCATTCTTTCTAAAATAAATCCTAGAAAGATTGTTAACTCGGAGTTAAGTCTTGTTTCTATGCTAAAAGGTAGAGTGTTAACTCGGAGTTAAGTCTTTCTTTCTATGATAAAATCTAGAAAGAGTGTTAACTCAGCTTAGCGGCTAACGGTGTGGCTTTTTCCGATGCTAAAAGCAGAGAAAAATGCCGTAGTTGTTTGTGTCATGCACTATATCATAATGCTGTATGAGGGTGTGTTAATTTGATTGTGTAAAAAGTATTTAAATTTTCATTGGGGCCATTTTTTTTAAGACAAATTGTTGTACTGTTACCTTTTAACAATTTAAACAGTGTTGTGATTGTTCCTTGTAAAGCTATAAGCCTCCTAAATTCTCGATTAGGGTGGGTTAGCATAAAATTTTTAAATGATCATGCTTTGAGTCACGTTTTAGCGAGAAATTTTCCGAGACCAAGAAGATGGCTAATTCAAACAACAACAGAAAAACTTGAAAAGATGGGAATTGCCAGACACGGAAGCCGGTGCTGGAATATTTCTACAGCAGAAAAAAACATCCTGCTGCTGAAAGAAAAGATTGGATTGTATGGCAAATATATGCAGATTTGAGGTTCAAAAACATCTTTTGACTTTCATTTGTAAGTCTCATTGTCGCCGACGGAAATGTTCACTTTGTAAAGGCAAGCTTATTTGAGGGATTCCAAATGGCCTTCGTCAAATGTCAAAAATAAAAGAAGTAACTTCAATTTTTATTTTAAACATACATCCCGACTTCTCCCAATAATTGTTGTCATCGGCAGTCAAATGTTAAATAAAAGAAGTAACTAAAATTTTTATTTAAACATAGCCCAAAAAACCCTTCTTCTCCCAATAATTGTTGTCGGCAGCAATCAGATGGTCAAATCAAAGGAACATCATTAATTATTCTTTAATCATATAGAAAAAAAGAAAAAAACCCTCCCACTAATTGTTGTCGGCAATCAAATATAAACCAATCAAAGTAAGACCGTAAATTATTAGTTAAACATAACCCAAACTACTATTTGAACATGCACCGAAAAAGACCCACTCTTGTCAATCAAAATTAAAGAAACAACAACTATTATTGTCCCATTGTCAAACTGAATATTATTTGGGAAAATGCAAATAATTTATAAACAAAAAAAAAAAAAGTCAAATCAGTTGTCAATTAAATGGTAATCGATAAAAGTCACTTAAATTTTTGATTTAAACATACACACAAACAAAAAATAAAATGCAAAACCCTTTCTCCCAATAATTGTTGTTAGCAATCAAATGTCAAAAATAAAAGTAATGTACAATTATTCTTTAATCATACACAAAAACACCCCTCCCACTAATTGTTATCGGCAATCAAATGTAAAGTAATAAAAGTAAGGTAAACCAATTATTTTTTAAATGTAACCCAAATTACTATTTGAACATACACCAAAAAAGACCCACTCTTGTCAATAAAAATGAAAAAAACAACAACTAGTATTGTCCCATTGTCAAAAATATTAGGTTTTGGGGAAACCAAAACCATAATTTATAAACGAAAAAAGGAAAGTCAAATCGGTTGTCAATCAAATGTAACCGATAAAAGTAACTTCAATTTTGATTTAAACATACACAAAAAAAAAACCTTTTTCTCCCAATAATTGTTGATGGCAATCAAATGTAAAATAAAAGAAAGGTAAATTAGTATTTAATCATCACCCCAAAACACCCACCCCTCTCACTAATTATTGTCAGCAATCAAATGTACAACACCACTAAAAGTAACATAAACTACTATTCTTTAAACGGTTAATCCATCCCTTCTCCCAATAATTGTTGTCTACAATCCTACACACACACAAAGAAAAACCACTTTTCCCAATAATTAGTGTTGGCAATCAAATGTAAACCAATCAAAGTAAGACTGTAACTTATTATTTAAACGTAAACCAAATTACTATTTAAAACTACACCAAAAAACACACTCTTGTCAATAAAAATTAAACAAACAACAACTATTATTGTCCCATTGTCAAAAATATTTATTTGTAGAACCAAAACCATAATTTATAAACGAAAGGAAGTCAAATCGGTTGTCAATCAAATGTAAACCGATAAAAGTAATGGTTTTAATTTTTATTTAAACATACACACGAAAAAAAAAACACTTCTCCCACTAATTGTTGTCAGCAATCAAATGGAAACCTATCAAAGTAACGTCAATTATTATTTAAAGATCCATCCCAAAAAAACCTGTTCTCTCTTAAATTTTGGCAATCCAATTTTACAAAAACAGTAATACTATTTTAAAAAAAACACAAATTACTATTTGAACACACACAAAAAAAGACCCTCTTGTCAATAAAAATTAAAAAAAAAAAAAACTATTATTATCCCATCGTCAAAAATATTATTTGGGAAAAATAATTCAGAAATGAAAGAAAGTAAACTTTGTAAACAAACAAACAAAAAAAAAAAGTCAATATTAATAGAAAAACGCTGGCCCAGGAACATTATATTAATGTGTTTTTGATTAGAAATCACGCCACCCGTGACTGACACAAAGGATCAGATGAGAACCTAAAATGTTTTATAAGAATAAAGCTAAAAATTTTACAAATTTAATAAAATTTTAAATTACTTTTCTTAAGAGATAAAATAAAAGAAATAAAAAAAAAAGAATTGTAAAAAAAAATATTATTTTGCTTAAAATTTGAAGAGTTTAATTGAGAATCTGAAATATTCACTAATAAATAGGAGTGCCTGCATAAACTTTAAAGTCAATATGAACTTAAAAATATTAAAACAACTAGAGAGACTTAAGTCTGCTAAGACTGCTATTGCATTTCCATAGTGGAGTTACTGAGGAAACAGAACATTGACCAGAGTGTGTTTACTTGTAATAAAGGTATGATATCTCACTATATATTTTACTTAAAAACATAAAGATAGGGTGCAGTCAGTTATTTAATATTTTTAATTTTTGAATAAATATTATTCAGCAAGCATACAGAAAATATATAGAAAATGTGCTCTATCAATTTATTATTAATAACTATTTTCTATTGTTATTTAATTTTGTTTATATTATATATTAATCTTAATTTATGTATGCATACTGTATACATAAAAAATACATGAATTATATACATGTGCATGTTGAAAAAAACTATATATATGAAACTCAGTAAACAATAAACATTTTATTGGAATCAAAGATTAATTCAACAAAATCATGAGCTATAATATATAATGCATAAGGGAATTTGAAACAAAGTATAGCAGATATTGTGGTTCTGCACTATAAATAAAACAATTATATATGAAAAATGTAAAGAAAGAGATAAAAGATAATTTCATAAAATTAAATAATTTACTTAGATTTAATTGATAATAGTTTTGCTTTAAATTAACTCTTTCTCACTACATTCTGTTTTACTTTAAAGCAGTTTTCTGAATAAATTCATTCATCATAATAGTATGCAGACAGAATTTGAGTGGTCTGTATGCTGCTCTTTGTTTTGCAATATTGTAGTGAATACTTTCAAATAATCTTTTAAGATTATGTATTTTAGTTTTATATTTTTATTAATAAATTAGAGTAGTTATTAGAAAAATATAGAGTTTTGTAGTTCAAAGATTAAATTGTAAAAGTCAAATTGCACAAAATGGCATCACTTATTTACATTTCATATTGGCAAACAAAAATGATTACAAAAGGATTTTTTTTTGTTATTTTTGATAATTTGAAAGATATTTTTATTTAAAAAAATATATTTATTTTTATAATTATATAATATTTTTGGAAGGATTTAAACTTATGTTGGTGGGGAAAAAAAAGTTACATTATTTTTGCTTTCATAAAATGTAAACATTGTTTAATTTTTCATTTTCTTAAATAAATTTATAACTTTTACATTTTTTTATTTTTTATTAATGTTTAAAAGTAATGTTAATTAATAATAAATTATTTTATTTTGATGAAACTATTATTTAAACTGATGGTTATATATATATGAACAACAAATATTTCAAAGTTAGCCTCAACTTAATTACAATACTGTTTTTAAAAAAGTTAAATCTATATTAGAAAAGTATTGTGCATAGAAATACAGCATTATCACATCATTTTTTTATTGTGAAAACAAAATTGCAATTTTCTTGGTTAATTTTTTCTTTAAAAATTATTTTAATTTAGTAATAATCTTAACCATCAAAAGACTATTGTTTAAATAAATCAAATAAAACAATCGCAAAGAATATTTATACCTTGTTTGTAACATGATAATAAAATATTAAAGCATTTGGAAAAGTTTTAAATTGTTATTACTTAGCTGATATAAGAAAATTATTTAAAAATTTACTAAAGGTTTTTTTTATTATAGTCATCAACAGGTTGACAAATTTCTGAGAAATCATCTGATTTTATTGGTCAAGTGGCCTTTCTTAATTTAGAAAAAAAAAGTATATTTAGTGAGTAAAATCTATTTTTTATTCAATATTCAGTCTTCATTTCTTTTCTTTCTTAAATTTATCAAATTCATCCTCTATATTTTATTTTGTTATAAATGTCAAAGAAACATTTTAAAGTTTCACTATGCAGGGTTAAATAATATGTGATTAGAAATTCCATACAGATAATAATGTAATGAGCATGATAATAGCTCTAAACAAGCTTTTCTATAAATGCAGGAGAGAAAGCATTCAAATCTCTATCTAGAATGCTTTCTCTTTTGGCATTTATCTGAAAAGCTTATTTAGAGCTATTAGCATGCTCATTAACTTATGTTTGTAGTACAAGCTTAATAAGTTAAATCAAATGGTGTATAACATTATTTTCTTGCAATCCATACAGATTCTTTTAATTTAACTACCATCAAAGTTCCAATAATTTAGCCATGAGCTTCATAATGTGAATCCACCACAAAGTTTTATAAAAATCTAAAAACATCAAAAATCTAAGATTTTAAACTATCAAATACAAATCCTAAAAACTCTAATGTTCAATTTAAAATCAAGTAAAAGTTATAATAATTGTATGAGGTTCATATTTGCAAAAAAAAAAAAAATGTATATTATCCCAGTATAGAGATGCTTTTAAATTTAAATTTAAATCATTTTACAGATATGTCATACATTTGCATAATTCAACTTATGAACAATTTTTTCATCTCCATCAATAAAAATAAATTGTTAAAACAGGCAAAAACTCACTATATATATTTTACCACAGAGCAAGCTAAAGTAATCAATGGGTGCCAGAAGGCTTGTGCATAAAATTCCCATCTAGTGCCTACTCATCCAATATCCCCAGACTAGTTTCTGGCTTATGGCCTTCATCAGTGAGGAGCCTTAAATCTTATGCACAAGCCTTCTGGCATCCATTGATTACTCTAGCTTGCTGTGTGTGGCCAAAAATATATATAGTGAGTTTTTGCCTGTTTTAACAACAGTTATACACAAGCATAAGAGGTGGTGGGCATGTGATGTTTATTGGCTTAAAAATAAAATGGTACCATTGTCAAAAGAATTAGGCAGATAACAGACTTAATTAGTTAAAGATAAAAAATGACTCACTTTTCAGTTATATATTTGATTTCTTTTTAACGTTATTAATTATGTTTTATATAAAAATAATAAAATATATAATACTTCATATCAAATTATTTAATGGGAGTGGTTACTTTATTATATTTTAGGTATAGAAGATACAACATACATATTTAAATAATGACTCTTGTTAAGAAGAGTGAAAATGTATAGCTCATATTATATTAACGCTAGATTTGGAAATTTACAAATCAAAATAAAAAAATATGTCTACGTATTTTTGAAAAATATAAAATTGTAATATAACTTGAATCAGTGATTAATAAATAAATCAAGAAATATTATATTTAATGAAATATTTTCTAATGCAAAACCTAAGTCTAGGTTTTACTCCAGATTATTGAATATGAATAATTATAAAATATCTAGTTTTTCTAACTTCTTATACGAATATTATTAATGATGAATATTTGATATTACTTCTTTTAAACATCTACATTTTAAATAGTAAAATAATTTTATTAATTAATTAGGATTTTAATGAATCTAACATTAAAGTTTAGATACATTTAAATATGTATAAGAATGTATGTGTGCGAAAGAACTATATATGTAAATAAATCTCTAATGCTCTCAATAATGTATAAATCAAAAACTATTACTTTATATATTGGTTTATGAGTTAAATAAATTATTCTAAATATTAATCTTAAGAGCTATATGTTTGTTCAAAACATCTTGAGAGCTGATCACGTTTTACGCGGAATTAGAAAAGTCACTACAAGCAATTTTTCCCAAATGGATCCAATATTGAAATTTTAGTTAAATACTATAAAATAAAAACTTGAATATTTTCATGTTAATATAAATTTATAAACGTTAAACTTTCCTACTGTTTTATTGTGACAGAATCATAAAGCTTTTAGTTTATTAAGTTATAAAATGTTTTTAATGAGTTTTGCGAATGCATGTTAAACGTATGCATATATATGCATGCCGTAATTGATTCCATATTGTTTGAGATTATCAGTGAGCAAACAAATAGTTATTTTATTGTAATAAACACAGCCATCAAATACACACACGTGTGCCATCTTATAAACCAAATGATTCTTAAAATATAATAAGAGCATTAATCCATGATCCACACATGTGTCTTTCAAGAGTTACTTTATTGTTAAAGATGTAAAGCAGCCACAAAAATCTGCTCATAAGCCAAAATTCTATAGAATACTAGAGAAAACTGTTATGTCATGAATATAGTCAAAACAGACTTATTTCAAGAGCTATATTTATCAGTATTTGAATTTGTGTTTTAATGAAACCATGTGGGAGATAACAGAACATTGCATATATAAATCATTGAATAATCTATATGCTCCAGTACATATGGCATATCTGTATCCATGGAAATATGAGCATATAGAATAAAATCCAAATGATATTGATCATTATATGCATAAAAATGAAAGCGTATTATAATTATTATGTTGATCTGCATTATATATATATTTTCTTTATGATAGTCAATATAAAGAATAAATCTCATGGAATTATATGATAAAATCAACCTTATTTATGAAAAGTTATAACATACTTATTTATTACTATTCACCAATTTATATCTCCCAAACTTCAAAAATCAAAGATATATGCATGCAGAATAACTAATATTTAAAATTAATATAGTTTTTATATATGTTTATTGTCATGCAGTGGCTGTAGAAAGAACTTTATTGTTAACTGAAAGAAGACCCTTAGATTTCTCTTGGAGACCTTAATGGAACCAAGCAGGCCAAATTCCTAATGTTCACTCCATATGTTCTTGTCATTACAGCTGTTATTACTATATCATCATTGATATAGTATACAAACATGAATGGGCTTCTCACAAACATGCATCATCCTTTCTTGGTGGAAATTTATTGGCTTTTTACTTCTGAGTTTAAGAGCAGAAAACAACTAAAATATCATTTGAGCTTTCTTGAAGACAGAATGAATGCATGTGTGAGTGAACTTTTTTTCTAATAGATATTTACAATAATGACAGACAAAACAAAATCATTGTTCTTATTCCCATAAGCCTGTAAAGTCACCAGCTAATGCAAAAGTTGACGTCCAAAGATGAAGGGTGATAAGAATCTCCAGATTGCAGAAGGCTACCATTTGATGTCCTATTATTTAGGTTTTTATAACTGCAGATAATTTTCAAGTGAAGAGAGATTGCAAAAACTGGAAGAACTTTCTAATATTAAATGAAATATTTTTGGACTTCGTGAAGTTAGAAGAAAAGGTGAAGAGACAATTAATTTAAAAAGTAGACATGTAGTCTACTACAAAGGTACAAATATTGGAAATAAAAGTAGAGTATGATTCATTTATAAATAAAAAGTGGAAGAGTAACATTGTGGAAATTGATGGTGTATCACACAGAGTGGCAAGATTAGTTATTTAGCTTACTGATATATACTAAATGCAGTTAAGTCAGGTTTATGTTCCTATAAGTTCTCATTATGATGAAGAAGTTAGAGGATTTATATATGGATGTGCAAAAGGATTTTTATCAGATCAAACAACATTGGTAACCAATTAAAAGATTAAAGTACTGTAGGTCAATTTGGTTTTTGTGATGGAAATAAAAAAGGAAATAAACATGTGGATTTTGCAGAAAAGAAAAGACTTTAAATTGTATATTCTTTTATTGAGAAAAATGCTAAATGGAAATGGATATGGAAGAATCCAAATAAAGGTATAGCAGAATTGGGTTATTTTTTTAACTAACATAAAATATGTATTTCAAGATTGTTATATTCTTAATAAATTCAACATAGAAAGTGATCATCGATTAGTGAGATGTGAGATATATGTTAAGCAAAAATTTATTTAATGCAGATTACATAAGTAATATTTACTAAGGCAATAAACCTCAAGAATGTGCATAAGCTTGTGGTTAAGACCTGTAGAGATCCCTACCTTTGCATTTTCAAGTGCACATTCTTGAGGTTTATTGCCTTAGTAAAAATTTCAAATAAATAGTATTCACAGTTGATATTCCTAATCTTCAGAAACATTCCAATGATTTTAAATTAGAACTTGAAAATTGTTTTCAACTATTAATAGATTTTGAAGATGAAACAGATTTGAATGAAATCAACAGGAAAATAACTGATATACTATTAAGAATTGCAATAAAGATAGCTGATACAAAAAAAGAAACAATTTGCCAATGAATTTGCTACTGAGGCAATACAATATATGAAGAAAGAAACGAATATGAAAAAATATAAAAATGATCTATTAAGAAGAATTGGATACCTAGAATTCTGTAAAATGGTATGAAAAAAGTTAATAATGATATAAAAATATATAAGTGTGAATTAGCAAGGAAATCTATAGAAGAGAATAAAAGTATCAAAAATGTAAATCATCATCTTGGCATTGATAGGAAATTTATTTCTGAAATAAGAAGAAAAGATGAAACTATTGCTATACAGAGAAATATCATTATGAAATGTGTTGAATAATTTTAAAAAAAATTATGTAGTAAAAAAAAACAAGAAAATGAAATATCCCTACAATTATTACACCTTCTAAATTATCCAGAATTTTAAATGTAAAAGTGAGACATGCAATTAAATATATGAAGAATGGAATTATAATTGACAACTTAAAAGAAACAGATGAAGAAATAGAAATACTTTTGACAAAGTTATATATCAAATGTCTAACTAATAAAGATGTACCAGATAATTGAAAGAATGCAATATTAATATAAATATTTAAAAAAGATGATAAAGAAGATATTAGAATTTATAAAACTATTACTCTTTTATCATTTCTCTACAAAATTTTTATCAAGATAATTACAATTCATCTACAGGAACTTTGGATTTTAATCAATCAAAAGAACATGCTGGATTTAAAAGTGGTTTTAATACAGGGAATTATATTCAAATATTAAGAGAAGTTATAGAAAGGACCAATGAATATGAGTTGCCATTATGCTTTGGATTTGTATATTATAAAAAAGCATGTGATTATGCAGTGATTAAAGCATTGGATCATTAAGATATAGATCTAGGACATGTCATATTTTGAAAATATTTATAAAAAATGCAAAAGCAACAATTACATAATGATACTAGGAAGATTAATACTGAAAAGAATTATGACTTGCATGACTCTATATCTCCAAAAATTCTACAGCAATGTTTCCAGATGTATTTTGTGTAATAAAATGGAGAGCCAAGGGAATAGAAGTAAGTGGAGATTATTTAAATCATCTGGATTTTGCAGATAATACAATTGTTTTTGTAAATAATGCTTTAGTTTTTCAGGAAATGTTGCAAGAATTATTAGATGAATGTAAAAAAATAGGACTAAAGATAAATGTTAAAAGACTAAAGTAATGTTCAATGGATTTTCTCAAAAGAAGAACATAAAGATTGGTAATGATAAGTTAGAAGAAGTTAACAATTGTAAATACCTCGATCATATTATTACTATAGATCGAAATATAATGGACAAAATTAAATATAGCATTAAACTTGGTTGGAGTGCTTTTGGTAGAAATAACTTAATATTCAAAGCAAATATGCCTATGCTTTTGAAATGGAAGGTTTTTAATAAATGTATTTTACCAGTTCTTATTTATAGATATTAAACTTGGACACTTAACAGAAGAGCAATACAGAGATTTCAGACCACTCAACAACATATAGAGAGATTGTGTTAGGAGTAACAATAAGAGACTGAAAATGAAATATATGGGTCAAAAAACAAACAGCTGTTACTGACATCATTAACAAATGTGGAATAGGACTAAAATATTGCTAGAAAATATGATAATAGATGGATAGTCAAAATCTTAAACTGGATTCTAAGATATTCTAAAAGACTTAAAAAACACTACATGTGGAATGAATGGTCAAAGTAAAGAAGTGTGCTGGTTAATATGGAAAAGAGAGCTAGAGATCAGAGAAGATAAATTGCACTTGGAGAGATCTTCATACTGCTGTGAATCAATAATTGTTGAAAATGATGATATTGATGTAGGATTAAAATATCTATACCTCACACTATAAGAAGTTACAACCATGCTGAAGAATACTTAAATATATAAAAGAATACTTTGCCTAAATTTAATGTGGAAAATAAACCAATTATAGTATGAAATACAATATGGGGCAGTCTTATTAAAAAAAGGATTATCAACACTAGATGAATACAATTGAGAAATAATTGAGCTTTATCTATCCTTTATATTATTTACACTGTACTGACATCATTTTATTTTCATTATTGTTTTATATTCATTTAATCTTTAATTATTGAGCAGGATTAGAAATAAATGTATTTAATTATGTTGTGTGGATGAGAACTCATTCATATTAATCTTCAGGATAATGTCTTATTTGTGATTTACATTCTGACATCATTTTTATCAAAGATTTTAATAAAAGGCATGAATCATTTTATTTGTATATTAATCTTATACATAAATCCTAAACCAATATGGGTTCTTATTAACCAAAACCTAGAGGGAATATAAAATGATGGATGACAGACATCATGAAAGGTTTTAGAAAGTAGTATCATAAATTATTATCATTTTATTACAAAATGATATTTTTATAATATAAACACATTCATGAAATGGAGATGGTAGTATATCCATTTAAACTCTTCTGAGTTATAGGAGAATTTGGTAGCTACTAAGGATAATGAACCGGTCAGTTAGTAATCATGAAGCCAAGCAAATAATTTAAGCAGTTCACTGGGTCACAATAAAGAAAACATATTTCATATTCAGTTTATTTATCTACATATATTTTTTTATACTTTATATATGAAAAACTGGTGGTATCGTGGTTAGCACACTTGCTGCCGTGTTCGAGATTTGTTGTTTTAATTGAAAATTTATTTAAAATTTTATTCAGGCTTAGATTTTTTTGTCAGGTACTCTCCTGTTTAGATAGCCTAACTATCTATTCAACACAAGTCAATAAACGGATATCTAGTTATCCTTAGCTACAAAGTAAACAAAAATTGGTAATTTCTCATGATCAGAATCAAATGGAATATTAATATATATTAACATTTTACTAATTTTCTCTTTGATTTTGTATACTTTTTTTTTTATTATTTAATATAAACTTTTTCACTTCTTTATTTTTTATTTATTTTGCATGTAATTTAAAGGTATATTTATACCATATTTATTATAGTCACCTATATATTCATATACGCACGATTCAATAATTGTCAAATTTATAGATGATGCTTTCTCCTGATTGAGTTGGTTTTTTTTGGTTTTTTGCTGCTGAAGAGATCTTTATTCTTCAGTAAGATTGGTTTATCACTTATTTTATTTATTTTAATATGTACGTGAAGACCAGACATTTTTAATAAATTCGAAGAAACTAAACACATTCATATATTACAGAGATGTTTTAGGCAATCTCTTATCTCACTCACTAAAAATTATTTAAGTTAGTCAAAAATCAGTTTAGGAAATAATTCAGAAGTTTGTTTTCAATTTTTTTTTTTTTTGGGAGGGGGAGGGGGTACTATTGGTCAATATTTTAGTAAAAAGAAAAAAAAAACAACCAATGAAAAAATTTAGAAAGCATACACTTTCACTATTATGTGAAAATCATTATAATATCTTTTAAGGATACTTCACCCAGATGAAGATAAATAAAACTTCGTGAATATTGTTCGTTGTCAAAGTCTTTTTAAAGACTTTGAATAATCTAATTGTTTTTCTCCTTTCCATAAGAAATTTACCTGTCATTCAGAACTTCTGCGTGCTGTGCTCTGAAGTCTATATTTCATATATATAATAGTTATATTTTAATGCTGTGTTATGTGAATTTTATTTTTATTTAACCAAAATGTAAGAAAGAATTAAGAGCATCGCATGTTTTCAAACAAAGATTAATTTGATGTTAATAAATGTTTTAAAACATAATTTATAGTAAAAGATAAATTAGTAAACCAATCATAATTAATATACAGTAATTGAAAATGCATCTCCTAATATAAGTTTTTGCATTTATAAATAATAATTCTTCAATAAGGATTAAAGGAAATCAAAAACCAGTTACCATTGATGATGAACAGGTGTTTTTTTTTTTATATATTGTTTGATTATTGCGTGAACTGTGAATTCAAATAAAGAGAAAGAATGCTTATAAATGTTAATAAGTTGATTAAATTCCATTAATTTGTTAGTCAGTAATTATATTCGATTTCCTAACATGACAGTGTTTAATTAGAAAAGTTTATGATTAATAAATGTTCACTAATATTTATTCAGCAATTGATTTTTGTAAGACAATTAACTGAGTAGTCACTTACATTGTCTAACAACTATTCACGAACATTGTAAAAGAATCTCTAGAGATTACAAACAGAAAACAGATTAATTGGTGACTTTATTGAATCCTTCAACTCTCTCATTGTATACTTTGATTGGACAGTATTAAATATGTTTCATAGTTTGTGTTTGCCATAATTACATAAAACAAAGACATCAAATTCCATGTCTGAAACAGATAAACACAACAATTATAGGTGGTATTTAATCTGTTGTTGAAACTCCCATAATGTTTGGGAAAATTAATTCCAGTTGTCTTTATTCCGGTTTTTCAAGAAGCTTATTTTTTTTTTTTATTATCGTAATATGTAGTTTTATATCTAGAAAGAGAATTTTAATTTGAGCATAGTCTTAAGTTATAATAAATTATGTCTTGAGTTAGTGATTAGTCTGGTTGACTTAAACGCTTTTTATACATTTTCTGGGAGATAATGTATCTTTTGGTATTTTGTGGAGAAATAAATCGAAATAGTGAAGTTAAGTGCTCCAGTAATATTTCTCATGTTAATCTTTGCGTGATCCAGCTGCAAATATAAAATAAATGTGTCCATCTAGAAACTAGACGTTTATTAACAGATGCGTTCATCTTGTGGAGACATTTGTGACAATTTTCTTCCACTAATACTTCAGCAGTGTTATTTATCTTGAAGTCATTAAAATAAATTTGAAAATTGCAGCATCTAAGGCCTGATAAGAGAAGATGCAATATTTATATTTAGTGTAGAGTGGTCCAAAAATGTATTTATTGCTAAATATTTTATGTTAATAAAAAATACCTTCTTTAATATTAAAATAGTCTCTGTTAATTAACAAAAACTGATTATTATAAAGAGAAAAGTGATATAAATTAGTTTTATAAAGACTGGATTAAAAATAAAACCAAGAAGCTGTCTCTATAGGAAAAATTAACTCATGAAGGATTTTTTTATGGTTTCAGTAAAAATATATATGTAAGTGATGTATTCTAAAACTCACTGAAAGTTCTAGCTATCCATATTTTCACACACAACATGTAAAAGCGTCCACCACCCATTAGTCAATTTTTAAAACATAAAAAATTTTTAAAAGATAAGAAACTTTTTTCAACAAAATAATATATTATTATTTCAATCCTTTTACTCTAAATGATTTGACTATATTCTATGTGCCTTGAATATATACATGAAATGCTTTATGTATTGGTAAATTAGTTTACTGTTATATGAATTCTTTTTCTATCTGTATTCTGGCTTAATTTATAATGGTAATTTTGCATTCATTTACAATGCGAAATAGAAACTTTTGGAGGACATTTTAATTGGTTCATTGATCCTAGTTTTAGGTTTACATTACCATATTTTTTATGATTATCATTTGAGTGACAGAATTATATAAATTAATAGTGTTGGTCAATCTATATAAAATGAAAAAAATCTCTGGCAATATTCAAAAAATTAGACTGATAGAATCCATGCCAGAAAGTTCATTTCCTCTCTACTTTATATTGTTTTTTTGGCATTATTTGTTATGACAAAAAAAAAAACAACCATAAAAAGCAAGTTTAATTAGTTATACTCTTTCAGTGTTTTCCATTATATTATGTTTATATATTTGAATTCCATTGTTGTTATTTGCTCATCTTTTTAATTGGAAATAATGATATAATCTTATTAAATATTTTAAACAATCTTTTTTTTTAGTTTTTATTCTTTTTTTTTATTTCTTTCTCTCTCCCTCTCCCTCCCTCCCTCCCTCTCTCCCTCTCTCCCTTTCTCCCTCCCTCCCTCTCTCCCTCTCTCCCTCTCTCTCTCTTTCTCTCTCTAATAATAATAATATAATCGTTCAAATTATTAAATAACACATTTTTAGATGTGACAATATGTTGGATTATTTCCAAACTTTATTTAAACTTTTCAAATATAAACAACTTCTTAGTAATAACGTACAAATAGACAACAGAGGTTAGTAATTATAACATGGTAACAACATAATCTTATATAATAATCTTTTAATTTTTATTTTTTTATCTCTCTCTTTCTTTTTATCCCCCCCCCTCCAAAAAAAAACCCCAAATTATTTTCCTCAATTTTGCTAGTTTTAATTAACTGTTTGTATTTTTTTTAAAATGACAATCATGTTTATATCTTATTGTTATTACATTCATTTTCTTATTATTCACTTGTTTCTACTTTTACTATTGGGCACATCATTTATTATATATATAATAGATCAAACTTCTGCCATTATTATATATAATATAAAGATACAATAATAGAATTTATATTTTAATACTTATTTGAGAAATTTAGTATATTTATAAACAAAGCAAAACTCTCCATACAGTATTGCCACCCTGTGCCAACCAGAGTAATCAATGAATGCCAGAAGGCTTGTGCATAAAATCCCTATCTAATGACTACTCACCCAATATCCCCAGACTAGTTTCTGGCTTGTGGCCATCGTCAGTGAGGAGCTTTGGATCTGAGAGCACTGCACCTAGATCTTAGGATCTAATGCAACCCTCCAGCACCCACCTTTTATCTCTACTTAACTACAAAACTATGAGAATGAAATTGAAAACACAAAAATATTTTCAATCTAAGCTCAATAGCTTATATATTCATATTTTATAAACAATTATGTGCTAGTATAAGATAGTGATCATGTGATGCTTAATAATTTAGTATATTTCCAACAACTTCCTGCTCATTATTATAACAAATGTATCATTAAATAATAATTAAAATAACTATTGTTTAATTATTTGAATGGTAATGGCCCTCTCATTCCTCATTTGTTAATTTTGTGCAATTTAGCAGAATTCTTTGATTTTGCTTTTTCTATTATTTTTCCTCCCACAAACAACTTCAACAATACTTGGATCAAACTCATGTTTATATTCTTTTTTGTGATTATAGAATACAGGTGCAATTGTATATAAACCAATACTGTTAGGTCATTCTTGTTATTAAATTCACTTTAATTTTTTCTATAGTAAATCTATTAGCAGTATGACTGTCCATATTCCACCAATATATGACATTAGATCAATCTATTTTATCTTTTGTATTATTGATTAATCAATTGATATCATACCAATTTTACTTCAATTACCATAGATAAGAAATAGAGATCATGATACATTCTGAATTTTGAAAATAAAATCAGTATAATATATTTTAAGAAATTTAGTGTATATTTTAACACACCTATGATTTTGAATAGGCTATATATTGTTAAAAAAATAAATAAATATTAAATCATAAATTTAAAGATCTACAGTACTGAATAAGTATTTACTATACAGTTTGTATCTTAAACATAATTTTATATTGGTAGAATATCTTTATATAATAATGCAATGAAATTGCAATATGGATTGTATCAATATGTATTATTTATATGCTAACTAAATAGTAATAAAAAATAAAAACTTTAAAATTTGCAAATTTAGAAAATTTTAATGAGTTTGTATCACAAATAATATAAAAGTAGCCATTTTTTCAGTTTGGAGTGTTAAATAAGTTAAAAGTACACCTTCACTCTTTTTTTCCTTTGAAAAGTTTGATATAGTATTTTATTTAATAAAGTGTTTTCTAAGTACGGTTTAGAGAATTCATAAAATACTTTCTTTAATATGCAATAAATGAAACTTATCAATTTACAGTGAAAGAAATAGATTCTGTTAAGAAATAGACTGTATTAACAAAAAAGAATGCATCATTGATAAGGTAAATAATGAAAAGAGAAAAACACATTTTTGCCATGATGTCTGCACTCCTAAAATAGCTAAAATTCTAACTATGTTAATAGATCATTTTTGATAAGAGATTAATTTTATTGAAAGAAAATCTGAACTGATAAAATGTTTCTAAAAACATTAGTGTCTGAATTATTTGTATGTGTGCAAATATATTGAAAATTATGTATTGAAAATAAAGCTTATCAACAAAGCATGAGCTGTTATCCTATATACAAATATGCTAGGAGAAATGGAACAAAGTATAGTGGGATCACATTTTATTGTAATAATAAAATGTTTATTGGTTATATTTCTTCTCAAGCTTTATTAAATATAAATCATAACTAATAATAATATTATAAATATTAATATAATATTAACCATAAAAGATAAATTTAAAATTTTATTATCCATAGAAATTTTATACTCTCATCACCACCACCAGTAGCAAAGGCTACATTACATTAAAATCATCTTGTTCACTCCTTATAATGGGTTATATTGATGCATATATTTTTTCTTTAGCTAATAATTGCTAGATAGTGATTTACTGATAAATATTGTAAGTCTTACAAAGTTAGTTGATTTTGGATTGAGTGTCTGGAAAAAATTTTTAAGCTAATTATAAACTAAAATAAATTTCAAGATTCACAAAGCCGTCATATAAAACTTTGGGAGTATGGTAATCACCATCCATAAGACTTTTCTTAAGAAATGAAAATATAAATTACATTATGTTAGCACTAAAATTGTCTACTCTATATTTATAGAAAAATTGAAAATCAATTATTTAGTAAAATTGTTAAATTATTAGACACACACACACACAAAGACAAAAACAAAATAAAAACATATTTATTTCAGTTGTGGTCATTATTTAGGGTTATTTATAAAAGGTATTTATTTCTTTGCTGATTTCTCATGCTCATTCATTCCTTTGATATGGATTCCTTTTGATTATTAAATGTGGGAATGATGATGGTTTCCCATTTCCTCATAATTCAACCCTAACAAATGATGTACTGTTTACAAATAGCAGCACAACTGTAGGACCTTGTAACCCCAGATTCTTCCTTATTAACCCTTTATCTTCCATACTGTGTGTGTGATATAAATCCCTTTACATTAAAATTACTTAGACAACTGTGCTAGTAAATAAAATAGAAAGTTAAACAGTGTGTTTGAATTTTAATTTTATTTTTAAATGTGTTTTTATTAATTTATTTATTGTGCTCACTAATTTTGTGTATTCAATATTAAATAAATAGTTATTTAGGTAATTGTTATTTTTCATGCTTATATAGTATACTATATTACATAGGTTTATTGCATGTCATAAGAATGACCAACTCTAAATGTTTGTAATGTGTAGTTCAGTTTATTACTTCTGGTATTCAAACATCATTTGACATCTCAAGGGATAAAAAATTTGAATTTATTTATTTATATTAATAATAAGGTCTTGTGATTGTAAATCTTAATCCTAACCCTCATAATTTGGTAGCATAACTAATAATATTATATTAGTTTATACTTTTAAAATATTTTTGATTTTTGCAAAATTTCCTAATGTATCTTTGAACATTTATTACCTCCTATGTCCAAGAATGTGCACTTGAAATTTTGGACTAGGTTTAAGCTGCTCTAATTTATTTATGTATTACACAAGATTTTGTTGTCAGAAAATGATTTCAATTTAGTCCCTTTTGGTACATTATGAAAATCTTCTTTAAAAAGGTTGTATTTTTGTTTACAGAACTCTATCAATAAAAAATTCAAAATATAACAATAAATCATTATGTGCAATATTTTCAATTTTAATAATAATATTTCTCCAGTCTTGCACTTTACAAATCTACTTTCACTCACCCATGAGCATTGACTTGAAAAGTTAGTGTACATTTATGCTTAGAGTACATGCCCGGGGGGGGGGGTTGTTCCTTTATAATATTACATATTGTAGGCTGTGCTGTATAAGTCAGAGGCGGGTTAAGTGGTAAGCAGACTAAATGGCTGCGTAGGGCCCCTGGAATACAAGGGGCCTCCAAGGTCTTAAAATGTCTTTTCATTAGGATTCGAGGAAAATTATGCTTTTATGTATAATCAAACCTCCTCTAACGCGGTATTATTTAAACTTTTGAAGAGAATTTATTTGAGTTTTGGCAGGTTTCTAACTTTTAACTGGACATCAGGGGATGAAACTAATATAGCATAAATAGGCCCATATTTTTTTAAATACACAAAAAATTCGACCCTCCCAAAATAAGAATTTGATTTAAATTTAAATACTCTGCTTTTGAAAAAATTATCGTAAATAAATTTTGCTGTTTTTATGAAGTTCATTTATCTCCAAAGGGTTTTTTTTAAATTATATTTTGATTGGAGACAGGTAAAAATGAATTTTCTTTGTTAACATCTTAACAACATTATCATTAAAAAATATATTTTTAGTAGGCATTGTTTGTGAGGTTAAAGGCTTTTAAACTATTTTACAAAAAAAGTCGAACATGAATTTACAATGAGAGAAAATTTCCTAGTCAATTCATTTTATGATATATGTAATAACACCAAGGTAGAACTATCTCGAAGAACTCAAGAATATGAAGTTGTTGTAGAGCCTTTTCGAATATTTTTTGATTGGAATTTATCTATAGAAGAAAAAAGAATGCAATAATAAAGTTTATGGATATAGTTTATGGATACTTATAAAAAATGACATTGATGTTTGTAATTTTGAAGATGAAATTGACTATTTTTTAATATTTCTAAAAGGAAACGAGAACACCATAAAAACCACACCAGACATCTATCGAGCCACCAAATAAATATCTTGCATATTTCCGAATGTTGAAATATTATTGAATTTTTTTAAAACAATTCCCTTATCTAATGCGACAGGAGAAACACCGTTCTCTGTTTTAAAGGGTACAAAAAATTATTTAAGGAGTACTATGCGAGAAAAAAGATGAAATAATATGGCCATTCTGTATATAGAACAGGAATACTAAGCTGAATTGACACTGCAAAAATAACTGACGAATTTGCAAGAAATAAAACAAGACGGAAATTCACGTAAAAAATATGTTTTTTAATAAAGTCATTTGATGTGTTAAGGTATAAAATTTTTGATTATTTTTCTTTTTTGTTAACTTAATGAGAGTTTTCTTCAAACTTTTTTTTTCTAACTTGAGTTTGAGGGCCCCAAAATTTTTACTGCTTGGAGCCCCCACTTAGGGTTACTTAGAAAAAGTACAAAGGGAAGTATGAAGACATGCATTAGATGCAGAGGTGTGGACAGCAAAGAAGGCAATTCAAGAAGAAATGGGATGGTCAAGTTTTTATATGAGGGATGCAAAAAGCAAATTGAAAATGTTCGGTTGATTGCAGTTTATGGATAATAAAAGGATAGCCAAAATAGTATTTAATTGGGATACAAGTAAAGGGCAGGCAACAAGATGGGTGAGAAAGGTCATGCGGTATGCAGAAGATTTGGATAAAGAATTTATGTCAGTATACTTGTACAAAAGGCAGGATGATTGTGTTAGGAGGATTGTTGAGTGTTATAGTGGTAAGGAGTGGGATAGAAAAATAGATACATTAATAAAGAATAGGGAGTTGGAGAGAGGGAGAACTAGTATGGAGAGTAAAATGAGTTTAAATATTTATAGAAATAAATGGAACATTGGGGGTGAGTTAATTTATGATAATAATAAGGAAAGTAGTTTATTGTTTAAGGCTCAAATGGGATCTTTATGATCAAGGGAATATACATGTAAATAGAAAAATATGGGTGATTTAGTCTGCAAGTTGTGTAAGGAAGGCATAGAAAATATTAGGCATCTGTTACTTCAATGTAAATGCTTGGAAGCAGAAAGGGTACAAATAACGAAGTTATGAAAGAATAAATATGAACAAAGTGATAATACAGAAAGTGAGTTATTGGTTTTTATGCTAGGTTTGGGAAAAGATAAGGGGGATTTAGATATGACGGACATGGCGTTGACAAAGATTATGTTGTGGAAATGGGATGGAGCAGTTTATGGGAAAACTTAGGGTGGAGAATGGAAAGGGAAGGTAAAGTGGCTAACAGGTTTCTCTTGGCATAGCTGCTGAGAGATTCCTGACTTCGTTTAAGGAGAAATCACAGTGCATCACATCACATCACATCTGATATAAGTAACAGAATAAATATTTAAGAAGATATCTGTAAATTTAATCAAAGCTTTATGCCGCTTATTTTCAGAACTCGATTCTAGTATTTTTTACTCTGATTAATTCTGTAAATTTAATGAAATATTATTTTGATGTATTTTTAAGTTTTTATGTCGCTTATTTTCAGAACTCGATTCTTGTATTTTTTACTCTGATTAATTAGGTGCAGGAAAACATTGTAAGCGAATATGATTTCATTTTATTAATCTTATTTTGTGTAATTAATACATTAATATCAAAAAAATTCTTTCAGTTGCTTCAGATGTCAACTTCCTCTTTCTCCAAAAGATTTTGGCTTCAACATCTTAAAGATATACTTCCATTTCTGAACCACTAGACCAATAATATGAGATATCACTAAACATCACATGATCACCATCTCATGCTAGCACATGATATCACTAACTAAAAAAATATTTTCTTTAACCTTACTTTATTGCAACATCTTATATCTGGATTATTATTTTAAATATAGCAATTAGGGTTTTTCATTTAAAGCAGTAATAGATTAATGGATTTATGAGTTAAAGATTTATAAATTAATTCCTAGCTGAAAAAATCTGTTTGATCAGTTGAATAAAACTATGGCGCTTCAGTATCATTATTTCCAACGACCTCTCCAAATGATCAGACGATTTCGTTTCATTTGAACAAATTGTTGTTTTTCTTTAAGACAGCTATTTTTTTTTTTTTTTTGATATTTCAAAATAAATAGAACGCTGACAGATACGTAAATAAATATCTTTTGTAAGAATTATTGATTTTAGTTTACTACATATAATTCTTGACAATACGCTGTCATTTAGACAGTGTGAAGAGAGAGATTTAAACATAATCAATATTAATCAATTCTATGAAATACGTTATTAATAACTGCTGCATAAAGTTATTAATGTTGTTACTTGTTGCTATTATAATTCTAAATACATAAACTTTCTAGACATAGAATTAAATAATAATATTGTAACTAATAAGAAAATCAAAACCCTTTGGGAGGGGGAGGGGCAAGTCGATCGTACAAAATAGAAAATATTTTAATGCTGTAGAAACTCATTAAAGTTTATGATACAGCTCTAGTACTGAATTGCTAAAGTAAAGAATATTAAAAGAATGTTAAATGATAGAAAGTTGCCACTAATGGTGAACAAAGGTCATCACGTGACATATTAATCTATTGCCTAGTTATTCTATCTCCTTTCAGTCAGAAACGTTTATGTTTATATGTATAGAGATAATTACAGTAATACTGAAATTATTAATTAAAAAAACGTTACATTGATGATCCACTAAAATTGGTATTTTTAAAACAATAAAATAAATTTATTTACTTATAAAGATTTCATAAAAGTGCATATGATTGTCATTTTAATGAGTTGAGTTTAAATTTGATTTGAATAAACCTGAAACCTGCTTAGAATTTTTTTCAGGTAGCCAATCCATTGATGATGTAGGTACCATTCAATACTTATTGATAAATGAATATCTAGATATTTTTAATTAAACTGTAAATAAAGAATGCAAATTTGTTAATCATCACTAGTCAGTAAATTGATGTTTATGTATTTTTTTGCCTGGGAAGTATAACAAGAATGTTAGGTCACTGAAGCCTTCCCTATTTAGAAGCCAGTAAGCATTGTGAAGTATGAATTTTCCATTATTCTTTGTCTATGAAAAGCCCATTGGAGTGATCTTTAATTTTGAAATTAGATACTGAAAGAACATTTACATTTGATTTACAGTTAAAAACATTTTCTCATATTGGTTTAGGAATTAATTATTAAATAGATATTTTTCTGGTTCATAAAATGCATAAATCAGACACAAAATGGATATCACTATGGATGTAAATATAGCTGTTTCCATTAATCTTGAAAAGTGATATAATCAGCCTTTTAATCATTAAAAAAATGATTATAAGTTAATAAGAATTTTTTTCTTTCCCAACATGATTGTTCTGACAAAAGAGAAGTCTGAATCTGTGATTATCCACTTACTATATAAATTAATATTTATTAATTTCTTCAACATAAACCTAACCCTCAAAAAAATCTGTATAAATCAATTAAAATGGTTTCAAAGTAAAGAAATAGTTACAAAGTCTCTTTTCCAAATAGAAATAACAAAAGCTCACATAGAAGCAAGCAGAAGTCAGGTAAAAACTTTGCAACTTAAAGCTAAAATCTTAATTATATTTATAATCTTATCTCTAATCATAAAAATTTTCTACATTGCTTTTAAAATAGTTAGAAAGATGAAAGGAGATATAAACTAAAATATAGCCAGAAATAAGAAGAAACTAAGTAAACCTTAATAAGTTCTCTTACATCATACATTTATCACTAATAAGTCTGTGACTTAATAGCTTATACATATATCCACTCATTTGCCATTTGGATTTGCCTCTGTTTTAACTTTGAGTGTTTTTCAAATTCCAAACAAGTTTGGTATTTTCTTTTAAAAAAATCAGCCTATGGCCAACACCAGACATCCAATTATTATTTGGTAAATATATATCTAATTATTCTGTGCAAGATTGTAAAACAAGAAAGAAAACCCTTCCACCATTTTCTATAATTGCAAATTACTGCAGCATTAATTTCAATATTATTTTTTATAGTTCCATATTGCTTACATTTTAATGTTTCTTTGTTTATAAAATTTAATAAGCTACAGTATGTTAAAGTCTCTATATAAATACAAATTTATAAATGCAATGTAAAGCAAAAGCCTTTGTAACAGCTTTTTATTGTCAGATGATAAGAATTTAAGTGATTTTCTTATCCTTTTTCTAATAATAGCTAGATATCTGGTTTATATATAAGCTAGTTTCAAAAAAAAGAATTCTAAGTATGATTAAAGCCTGAAAAAATGGTTTTATCCATCTTAGATTTAAACCAAGATACAAGCATGAGTAGTGAATGTTCTGTTATTACACACAAGTTTCATTAAAACATTATATATATATTGTAACATAATTAAAGGTCGTTCAAAGAAATAAGGCGCCATTGTAACCTAATTTAAAGGAGCTCAACAGAAATCCAAGTGTATTATTAAAGAATCAAAAAATTCAAGTATTGTAAAAATCTTATGAATCCAAAATATTCAGTATATTATTATATTCAGCTTAACTTAATGAAGAGCCATTGTAACATAATTAAAGTAACTCAAATATTATAGATTCCAATATTCATGGCAACTTAATAAAGATGATCAAACGATCCAAATGTGTAACAAAATTAAAGAGAAATCAATTGTATTTAATAATTAAGAAACGATTCAAATATAAATCTCTTATTTTATTTCAAAAGGCTTCCATTATAAATATTTAGCTTAATAAACGAAAAATGCATTGTAGATTTCATATCAAAAGAGAAGAATTATTTAACATGAGTAGTGGCTATTAAACCAAAGATCAGACTGAGTTACATATCATATTACGGGTCATTGGATGAAATGAAACATATTTCTATCATTAGATTTCTCAAGATATCCCACTATCAATAATTATAAGCAAATTATTAATAACAAGTATTATAACTCAGGTATATGAAATCACGTGAGGTGAGTACACTAGTAATTCAATAAAATATAACTCAGGTATACAGACAGTAGATCTTATCCACTTTCATTTCTTGGTTTGATGTTAAGTGCATGTTTAAACAAATACTAAGTGAATATGGTCTAGCAGGGCGCCACTAGATTATCTGAATCTAGACATGGTTATATCTAATAACCTTTCACATGTACCGGGTTTGAATCCCCTTTTTGGTACTTTATTTCTAATAAAAATGGGAGATTTTGCTTTTTGAGCCATATCACTATACACACTAATATTTAGGTAAAAGTAAAACATCTTTAAACCAAAGTGGAGTATATTAGACATAAATCATTTCTTAGATCTTAGCATAACAAATGTGTTTCAATATTTTTATAAGTTTACTAGCTCAGATTATATATAACTAATTTAGGATGGCAATTCACTCATCCTTGCATGAAATAGATGATGGGATGTGGTTATAATAATACTAAGAAATCACTAAATATTATAAAATCAATATTTATTTATGGCCTTTAAACAGTTAAACAGCTCATTAATTAAAACGTTGATGACGATGATGATGATGATAATAATAACGATAATGACAAGGGTTTCAACTACAGCTCTAGGACTAAGCCTAAACATAAAACTAATTTTTATAAAGAAATTCATAATTATTGCTTAATTTTAGCATATTTACTTATATCTTAAATAACTGATATTCAACCACTGATGACGATGAATGATCACACTTAACAAAGACTACACTTAATGAAATATATACGCCTAGTTTAATAAAACAAACTAATATTTATTACTGCATTTCTAACATATACATAAAAATTTCTAGATAAACATGAAAATTGATATGAATAAGAATAATAATAATAATTGATTATATAACAATCCTCAGATTAATTTCAAGTTCTTCCCCCTTTCCCTTCAAATGTATATTGTATTAAGTTGGATGTCACATTGACCATGATTTTCACTCCATGAGAAAAATATTTCAAGAAAAAAAAAAATTATCCGCTCATTAACACACATACTTTATAAATCTAACATGTAAATAGAATGTTAAAAAAAAATGTTAGTAGAATTGAAAGAGCAAGTTTTAGAAACAAGTTTTAAATTATTTTCTCCCCCTCTCTTCTACCTCTGAAATGCTATACTTAACTTGAAACAAAATAATCTAATATTTCAATACTACTTATTATTTCACATTCACTCGCAATTATACACATATAAAATATTACTATGTATGTGCGTGTTTTATCCCAAAATAATAATAATATATTAGTTAAAACTAAAATCATAATACCATAAAAAAAAATTGTTTTATACATTAATATTTCATAACTGTAAAATTAATAAACAAATAAATTTTGATACATTCACAATCATTTATGTAGTTCAAAGCTATTATTATTAAGACATTCTTGGTTTCCATCGATCTGAATTGTCTTTAAAAGTTCTTTAAATAAAATATGTCACTTTATTACTAAATTTTTATTAATACTCTGATTGCATAAAGAAAATAGATATAAAAGTCATATTACCGATCCAAGGGTTCACTTGTCTTGTATACTGTCTATACTTGGCAGCAACAATTTCCGTGTTCTTTGGAACAATCACTTTCTTGAAGTATATAATTATTTGATGATGAGGATCCTATTGAGGTTATTTGCTTTAGTGGATAATTTGGAAATCATTACATCAATTTTTCTTCTCTTCCTGTCAAGCATTATTCTTTTAGTGAATGAAATACAGCAGTTGTTTTCACGTTATAAATTTTCTTGAGTTTAAAATCAGTTGTTGGAACAATTAATTGGACTTGATGATTAATATTTATCGGTAGATTAATTCATCTTTCATCAAATGCAGGTGAATGCTTTCTTCCTTCTATTAAGAACATCTTATTTCTCTGGTCAGTTGAAAGGTGTAGAATATTATTTTAGACAAAACATCTTTTCTTTCCTATATGATGTGCAGCTTCCCAGATGGTCAAACAAAGATGGGACATACATATAACTTTTCTAGCCAGTCATTTCTTATATTTTCAACATTCAATTTAATAGTCTAATAATCTGAATCATAATCACAATAATAATTCTACTGATTTTTTTCAGACAGCTTTTTATATCCAATTTTTAGCTAACTTAACCAATCAGAGATAGCGTCACTTGCTATTTTTGGACAAATTCATTTTAATTAGATCTCTAATTTATTTTCAACTAAATTATTTTTCAACTGAAAAGTTTAATCCTTTTTCCAGACACTTTTGTTTTAAAAAAAAAATAGACTTAATCCTTTTTTTTTCTTACACCTAGGTAACATTTCAAATTTTTGAGCTTCCTTCTTTAGATCTTAAGATAAGACAATTTCAAAATTAGAGTTCCCACCCAGATTAAGCTCCCAAAGTGACAAACAATCATTTACAAAAACAAAATTGCTACAAAAATAGATATCTGATTCAACAGATTTCCTCTTTTAACATAAAATTGTACAAAAAAATAATTTGACAGATTTAACCCTTCCTTTTCTTTTAATATTTAATAAATGTAAATTTCTGTATGTAATGTACACACATACTTCATTATTTCAAATCATTCATAAACTAACATTAAATAATATAACTGCTAGCTTAGTAATTATAACCCTATTATTTAATTAAATCTGTAACTTTTAAATCCCAATTATAATTATAGAAAAGCAAAATAGAAGTATAGAATAAGATATTAGAATTGATCAAGCATAGGTTAGTTTTAAAGAAAGTTAAAATGTTGAATATTTGAAATATAAAACAATTAAATAGTTTACACATACATTGCTTATACGTATGCGTTATAACTTTGCTTTTTAACAGAAAATTTAAATATTAAATGTGTGTACTGCTCTTTTTGAGATTTATTAACACACAAACAAGTAAAGCATATAATTGCTGTCCCACTCTCTTTCTGTCTAAAGCATTTAAAATTTTGATCTGGTAGGGTTTGAACTTGGATGCCCTACAGCTTCTTTTATGGTTATATAAAAATGTGATGATGATTTTTGGTTTTACATTTCCTCACATGCACATTACTATAAATTTAGCTAGTGACTAAATTGTAATGGCACAATATATATACCCCATAGGAACTTACTTCATTGGTGCATAAATTAAAGAAATGCATGGAAAAAAAAATTATTTAATAATTTTTAAAAATGTGATGTGACTGAGTGTTTAAAATGTTTTTTTATTATTTAAAAACATTGTGCACTCTTTATTTATAAAAGTTAATTTTATTAAACTATAATTTAAAAGAAATTTAATGAGCCAACTAGCTCGAAACCATGGTTTAAAGGTTGGAGACAATTTGAAAGAGATATTGAATTCTATCTCTCTCAGTGTTTATGTAAACTAAGCTTGATGTGATGTGATGTGATGTGATGTATTATGGCTTCTCCTTAAACGAAGTCAAGAATATCTCAGCAATTATGCCCAGATAAACCTGTTAGCCACTTTCTTTTACATTCCCCACTCTAAATTTACCCATAATCTGCTCTATCCCATTTCCACAACATAATTTTTGTCAACTCTATAACCTTTATATCTAAATCCCCCTTATCTTTTCCCAAACCTAGCATAAAAACCAATAATTCACTTTCTGTATAATCACTCTTTTCATATTTATTTTTCCACAACTTCATTATATGTACCCTTTCTTTTTCAAACATTTACATTCAATTAACAAATGCCTAATATTTTCAATTCCTTCCTTACATAATTTACAAAATAAATCACCCATATTTTTCCATTTACATTATATTCTTTTGTAGATAAAGATCCCGTTCACCTTAAACAATAAACTACTTTCCTTACTATTATCATATATTAACTCACACCTAATATTCTGTTTATGTATGTGATGTGATGTATTATGGCTTCTCCTTAAACGAAGTCAAGAATATCTCAGCAATTATGCTCAGATAAACCTGTTAGCCACTTTCTTTTACATTCCCCACTCTAAATTTACCCATAACTGCTCTACCCATTTCCACAACATAATTTTGTCAACCTAAACTTATATCAAATCCCCCTTATCTTTTCCCAAACCCAGCATAAAAACCAATAATTCACTTTCTGTATAATCACTCTTTTCATATTTATTTTTCCACAACTTCATTATATGTACCCTTTCTGTTTTCAAACATTTACATGATAGTGGGCTATTGGTAAAGCTCCATCTAGTGAACATAAAATGCAAGCTATAGCATGTTATGAAATTTATAACTTGTTTTGTTTATCATATATATATATATAAACCAATGTATGTTGATTTTACTTAATGTTGACATTCTGGGTTGTAGATTTGAAAACATATGTCACAAGAAACTGATAAATATATGTCATCATAAAGTTTGGAATAATAAATTCAATTATATAAAAGTCAATTACTTAATATAAATAAGTTTGTTTATATTAATGGCATTATCAAGCAAATAAAAAACATTTGATTACTGAAGCTAGTAGTTTGCAATTGCATTCTTGTTTGTTTTTCTAATATTTTGTACAATAAAAATGCCACATGGCTTTCTTTCTTCACTTATTTATTTATCATCTACAATAGAAGCAGTAATTTAGTAAACTCAGAGATATCTCTTGTAAGCTTGAGTAATCAGTACTCTTTACTGCTGATGGAAAATATCCAAAATCTTGGAATATGGATAGTCCTATTGTATGATCTCAAATGAATTGTCAAGATTATAGTAAATGGATCTGAGTAAATTGTATTTAGTTTTCAAAATTCACGATTAACAATAATCTCAAACATAAATAATGTAGTTATAATTTTAAAGTATTAAGTGGTAATGAGATTTTTAAATTTGATCTGAAAATAATGTATGTGATTATGGTATATATTTTGAAAATATAAATAAAATATTTTTTAAATTTTTTTTTTATGGTGAATTATTAAAAAAATTAGGTGATGTTTAGACACCTACACATTGTGCATAATAATGTCATAGAATTGATCAAACATATTATATTTTTAGTTTTCTCAGCTAAGTAATAATGCATAAACTTTTAGCTCTTAAGACTGCCATTTTTAGAACTAAGATAAATCATGCACAGAATACATCAAATCTGTTTTCTAAAATAAATTTTTAAATGAATAGTAAGTGCATATCTTTTATCTTCTAAGACAAACTATAGTATCTGATTCTATGTAACCAAATAATTCAATGCAGCAGTGGTAGAGATCAGATTTGAGAACTAAAGCTTCTCATATCTATATTCAACAAAGAAAAAATCTTAGTTTGCTCAAATATCTGGATCCATTTTGCTCAATCTGCTTGCTGGATGTTCTAATGTCTCATGAACACTTGAGAAAATAACTACATAAGTACTTATCTGAATATAAAATTTTATGTTGAAAAAATATTAATAAAACTACAATTTTAAGAACAGAACAAGAATTTAAATAAATGTAATAATAAAAAGTATATGTCTCATTGGCATATATCACTGAGCTGCTATATGATGGTAAACACATTACTCCAACTATCAGATAAATAGTAACCTCTCTTTTTATTCTAAATTTAGTCAATCACAGTGCTAATTAATCACAACTAAATAGCAATGCAAATCTCTCCCTCAGCTAGTTTCTGCTTATATATTTTTTCATTCATGAGACTTTATAGAGTATATAAACCAGCTGGCAAACTTTTTTCACTATTATTATGCAGTTCAAGCTAACAGTCTGAAAATTTTAATGTTAATCAAACAAATCATGTAAATTATAAAAATAAATTTAATGGTTTATTGCTGAAGTTTATAAAAATTTTGAGTATGGAAGTGATAAATCTAGAATTTCAATCCATGGATTTTGACTTCCAGAGTTCATAATTCTATCAAATGCAGAAAACCATGGCAGGACATCTTTAAAACTATACATTTATAATGCACAATTTTTAAAAAAGTACTGTAAAAATAATTAGTTAGTCTCCCAAATTTTAAAAAATAACTTATAAAAAGTTAAAAAACTAAAAAAAAAATTTTTTTTATATAAAAAATGCTTTATTCATATTTATCCTAACTGGAGCAGCTCAATTTTTTGTCACCATCTCTATGCCACCTACTGTGAACTTTAGTAACCAATAGATGTCAGATAATGATGCTTAATAAATTTTTGTTTTATGCTATTCTATTCAATATCTCCAGAGTAGTTTCAAGCTTATGGCTTTCATCACTGAAGAGTGTTGGGTTTTGGAACAATACGCATGAACATTTAATATCTGATGCATCTTCTTTATAGTAACCATCATTTACCTTTCTATTATTTATGTTATACTATCAAGCTATCAATCCAAACTGAAAATCATATAAATAATTTTAATCCTAATAACTTGCTTGTATAGTCATATGGATATGAAACTAGTTCAGTTTTTATATATTATGGTGACCTTAACTATAGGCATCTCTACTATGTAGACAGGATTTAATATAAATCAATAAAATATCACTTGATAAATCCATATCCTATGCTTTCCTATTTAATATCATCAGATTAGTTTCAAGGAAAGTGCATTAGATCCTAAATATCCGGGTGAACTGTTCCAAGATCCAAAGCTTCTCCCTCCTTAAACACTATTATTTGGTATCTATTAGTTATTTAAATTTTACTATAGGTGGCATAGAGATGATGAAAGAAAAAATTGTTACTAAATCAGCAATATATGAGCTTGAGTCATGTAAAAGAGTTAGTTATTCGTTATTTTATTGATCTATCCTAACTTAAATCAAATCAAAAAAATTTTTAAATGACAACGAAAATAAATAAAAGAGAAAAATGAAAAAAAAAAGAGAAATTCTGATATGAAGAGTAGAAGATAAGAAAGAAAAAAAAAGAATAAGCTAAAACATGTACCTACTTTTTTATTCACAATTTATGAAAATGGTATATAAAAAAACAAAATGAAAATAACAAAAAATTGCCATGAAAGTATTATTTCAAGTGATTTAATTAAATATATAATTAAATAATTTATTAATCGTTACACTTCATTAATTTTATTAACAAAATTTGGAAACTAAAATAAGCACGTATACTAAGTGATTTTTTGGCCATTCTGTAGGTGTTTGTTTTTTATTTATGCGGAGGTGGAAATGCATCACGCATTTAATAAGTAATTCCGAATATACGTGAATAATATTTCAGGTAACATTATCGTGTTATCTCGAGTAACCTAGAATGCCATGTGGTTTACTTGAATATCTAAACAATAACTTTTACTAACGTAATAAAATACAAAAAGAAATGAAAAAATAGTGGGATTAATTATGGCACGCAAAATTTAAAATAAACTCTGTATACCCAGCTATATATATGTTTGTAAACATTAACACCGATCACGTGTTATTTTTTTTTATTATAAATCATAATACCTTTCGCACGAATTTTTTTGTTAAAGCTTAAACAATTACTTATCAGCAATTTATCATTTAAATTGCTCTTGAGTTGTTCAGCGAAGTTGTAAGAGAAGGGAACAGAAAGCCAAAGCAAGTGAAAAAAAAATCGAAGTTTATCAATTAGATACAATTGTTGCGCGTAACTTTATCATGTGATGTTCAAACGACTATTAAGAAAATCACAATATGATAAATTGATAAATATTCAATAAGTATATAATGGAAATGGGTCTAGAGAAACATACTTTTTGTGGATAACTTAAAAGCAGGCATAAAATGATTGTTTTATATATATATCAAGTTTTTGCATATAATTCAGAGAACGGATACATGTGTAAATGTTAAAAAATATTTAATATTTTACTAAAGAAGATAAACGCATTTGGTAACTAAATATTTACGAAAAAATTCTGGTGTTCAAGCAATTAGCAAATTGGATCAATATCGGTAATATTTTGCTATTTCTAATTTCTCAATTCTATAACAAAACTTTTTATAATAGCTAGTGGTAACTAACCTGTAGTTAGCTAGTATATGAGTAAAATCTGCTTCATTCTTTTACAACGTAATCTTATATGGGTAAAATCTGCTTCATTCTTTTATAACGTAATCTATGGGAAAATTTTGGAGAGTTATATATATATAAATAATAAATTGTACATAAATAATATTTTTGAAACTAATGTTCTACTCAAACAATGTTTAAACAAATTAACCAATCAAATCACTGATAATATATGAGATTTGTTGCTAAAATAACCAAACAATCACTCCTTTTAGGACAATTGTTTTATGGCATTAACACCACTTTTCTACTAATAGTGAGCCCATAGCTAATATCCAAATGTAATCTGCAAAACAATTGCTATATAAGTGCTTATTGACTTAAAGCAATAAATATATATTCTTGGTTAAACATTGTTTGAAATAATGAATTTATGTATTACTTGCAGCTTACCAATATACATATTTTGAATTATATATGTATTTATACAAAGTTATATATTTGTAAATACTGAAATTATACTTATAGAGTTTGTTACTAACTAAAAAGTTGCAACATTTATAGTAACTAAAAAATGTAAAATCCTATATTATGACACAGTCACAGTTTCTATTATTTTTTTATGTGTATGTATAAATACTCTTAATCTTTTTCATAGTAACTTTATATATCATAAAAATTTATTAATCTGTAGTATAAATAAAATAAAAATTTCATATGCAATATAATTAGATTCATTAGCCTTATGTACCTTGACCTGAGATTCAAACTCAAACTCTGTAACACTGGGAATTTTTTTAAATAAAAGCAGATATGAAGGATTTTTCCAGTAACTGATCCAGTTAGTCATTTAATTATTGATTGGTAAATGGGCATCAAATATGTTTAACTAGAGGATAAATAAAATAAAAACTTTAATTTTTTTCCAGCTGACAATTGAATAGCCTTGTACTTAGTGCTTCCTTCTTCTGTTATTTTTTGGAGAGTTGTTGGAACAGCCCTGGTTGTATATTGCAATATTTAAAGATTTTTTAATATTCTATTTCATCTGTGTATATATAATAATAACAACCCGAGTTTATCTGTACCATAAATTTTCAATCTGTTGTCAGTATAACTTTTATAAGTAAAAGATGGATTGCATTTTTTACTCTGGTTTAAGATCTTAATATATTGACACTCAGATTATAATAGATTGAAATGGTCATTTTCCTAAAAATTTAAATAACCCCATCAAACTTGCAAATATAATTTGTTTTTGAAAGTAGATTAATGATAATCATTTATGAAGCTTTCAACCCCCATTGTTACTCATTATTATTTAGATAATAAATTAATTTTGCATAAAGCTAAATGATTCACAAATATAAATCATATAAAATGTTTATATAAATATAGTCATGTGACATAATCTCAGAATGCTTCTGTAGACACAACTTAAAATGATAATGCTGTTTTGTGTAAAAAAAAAAAAAAATCTTTCAAGATATGTAATTATATTTTAGATAATACTATCCTTATCAGGCTTACTGTAGATTTGAAAATGGTAACCAAGCTAAAATGGGTACATATAGTTTTTTATATTAAAAGATGCATTGTGATCTTTCTATTTTAGTTATGAGTTTTATAAACATGATCATGATTAAATTTAACATCTTAACCAGCTTCATGACACTAAACGTATATTATGAAAAAGACAAACAATTTTTATACTATTTATAACTTTTATACATCTTGTTTAACATTACAAATGCAAATATCAAATGTGTAATTAATAGACACTGGTCTAATTGTGTGTAATTATTTGAGCAATCTTAGTGATATTTTTGCAGACTTGATTTAATTGACAAAGTTTATTCAAAAAAATATATTCCAATTAATAATACATATCTTCATCAAATGTGCTGGAGATTTGAACAATTCTATTCATACTAAATGACTTGTGATCTCTCCATTTTATGGTAGAAATTTTATAATCATATGATTATAATTAGATATCACTTCCAGCTCAATTGTCTTTATAAATTTCACAACATGAAATAAAAAGAACATAAAGCATTTCTATTAATATAAAAAGCTATATTATGATTTCATTTAATGAATATTCTAACCTCCAGTATATCTCATGAGGATATGCATTATCTGAAACTTAATTATAAAATGTCTCAGATGCTTTTTATATCTAATAGCATCTATCAATTTACATGATTACATGCAATCTAACATACAATTATTAACATACAATTATTAATTATATATGTAGTATCTGCATTTATAAAGTTTGACAATAATGTATAAAAATTATGAATGGTATGGAAATTATCTCTATTTTTATAATATATATGTTATTAAGCTGTTTTGAATGTGATATTTAATTACAATTGTGTGTTTGTAAAATTTGTGTAATCATGAGATAGAGATCATATAGCATCTATTGATATAGCAAACTATATTGCTATTCCATTATAGTTATAAATGTTTAAATCATCCATATTTTTTTGATTAAAATGTGTATTATCCAAATTATAATTATGTTGAGGAAGAAATTGATCTTGTTTTTTTATGCTGAACAACATTTCCCAATTTTAGTCATACTACAAAAAAAAAATGATGAGAATTACTTTTATTTTATTTTAAAAAATGTTTTACTGACATAAAAAAAAATTGTACAGTTGAATATTATAATAGACTTTGTTAATGTTGGCTCAATTCTATTGCTGGTATTGGCTTTTTCCATCAAGGCTGGCTTGGTAATGTGAGTGTCCTAGGTCTAGTAGATGCATGGCAGAGTCATTAACCGCACTAAGCAAGTAGCATTTCATTCTGTTGGTATTGCCCACCCCTTGAGGTTAGCTCTATAGTGCTGATGAATCAGAACTGGGTATGAAGTAGTTCGAGTTTAGGTGAAATTTCATTTCCCCAAAGAACAACAAATGCGGTGAGTTTTGTTTAGAGAAATGCCTGATGGCA